>JAVTVY010049457.1:0-245598 GCA_036873755.1 Hanleya hanleyi
GTACTGGCTGTATTAAACAACTGTATGAAGTTTCATTGTTGTAAGTGAAGGACTTTTTGAGATAATGTGTTTACAATGATATGCTGGACAGACGGACGGACGGACAGACGACGGAGGCAACGACAATACCGCTCGGGCAGAATCTGCCCGAGGGGTAAAAACCTTATCATTTCCAGGGAGGGTTGACACCGCCACTGACGACGACATCCTCTTTCCACCTCTCACAATTTCTCCCCTTAGTTCGCAAGACCAGATAAAATTTACAATATGTGTCCCTTAGGGGGCCTCAGTATCCTTAAGTGCTACAAATCCATATTATATGTCAAGGATTTATGACATTTTTATGAGCAGGACAATTACAATACAGAAGCCAACTACACAATTTACTGGAGGTTTTCTTCTTCCCCTCTATTAACTGAGTGAATCCATCATCTTAAACTAATCAAGTTGTTAGTCAGTGGCTCAATCTGCTGTATTTTAAGCCCTTGGGCAGCAGCAGAACTATCAGACAGAATTCCGTTTTGAGAGTACAAAATAAACTACATGTACACATAAACACAAGTTCGGTGGTATGTACTGATAATTCGAATGAAGCATCTCTATCGTAGTTATCATTTGATCAATTCAAATTTGGGAGAAAATTCTAATTTTGTTGTCTAAGTTGGCCTCCAGGTAACATCCAGTGACATCTTGTGCCAAGATATACACAAACCAAATTTGATAAGAATCTGTGTAGTCATTCCAATTTTATTGACCCAAAATGAAATTTGAAGTTGTTGCCTAGGTTGTGCCACCTATGAGTGTCTGTGGACAAAATCACAATCTCAAGCACCGCCCTTTGGCAAGGTATCCACACACCATATCTGTGAAAAATCAGTTGAGTCATTTTAATTTGAAACACACAGAAAGGAAGCAAAAGATTGCTCAATTGTATGCCCACCCTTCCCCCTTCCGCGACACTGCCCCGCCATTGTTCTGTTCTTTATTGGTTGGTGGAGGCCTAATTTGGATAATTACAAAAATTCTGTTTCAGTCACTTTTTTGGAAATACCTCACATCATATATATTCCAAGCATCAACCAACAAATTGTGATAATACGATGCTTCGATGCAAGATGGTCACCAGGGCTTTCGTCAAATCCGAAAATGTGACCTGGTTATGAGACCTACATTCCTTGGGAGTATATTGTGGTGAAATTGAATTTTTCCCAATTCACTCTTTTTGGGGCAATTTCATACTTCAGGACCTATGTTGTCTGCTTTGGAATGTAGAATAACATATAATATAGCCATTTTTCTGGTCCAAATCGGTTATGGACTGAGATCCAGCCTGGACAAATAAATATATCCCATTCACTTAGGTTTAAACAAAGGGCCATAACCAAAAGCAGAGAAACTTCACGCTGCACACCTATGGGTCACTGACCACATATCATGCAAATTTCATACTTGTTCATACAATATTAACCGAGATCCAGCCCTACAAATCCCAATTCACAAAGATTTGAAGAAAAAAGGGCCATAACTCTTGAAAATATATGCGAAATGTGGAGAAACTTCACGCTGCACAACTACAGGGCACTGACCACATATCCTGCAAATTTCATAATTGTCCATACAATATTAACCGAGATCCAGCCCAGACAAGTTCCAATTCACAAAGATTTGAAGAAAAAAGGGCCATAACTCTTGAAAATAAACGCGAAACGCGGAGAAACTTCACGCTGCACAACTACAGGCCACTGACCACATATCCTGCAAATTTCATAATTGTCCATACAATATTAACCGAGATCCAGCCCGGACAAGTCCCAATTCACGGATAACTCAGGAACAAAGGGCCATAACTCTTGAAAAGCGAAACCTGGGACGAGTATAGAGGGATATGAAACGCGGCTCCTCTCTTTGAACTAGGGTTTGTCTCGCTAACTGATATGTTAATGAGTGACTAGTGATTGGTTAATTAGTACGCCTCGTCACCGATTGGCTTTTTGTGGCAAAAGACCATCACGTGTGCTTCGCTGCGAGTCCCGCCCTGTTTCGCTGGCCAATGCTGGGCGAATACACGTGCTTGTCAACTAGGCTCCATTAACGTGAACGCCAGTCAACTCAATTTAGGCCAAGATTGGTGACCAAAAAAAATCCTTTACAGCTTAACGAGTGGCAAAAGGAATACATCATGCAAACGACAAGAAACGAAACTAGTGCACGGAGAAAAAAAATATAAAAAAACAAATGACCCAAAAGAGTAGTTCAATCACAAAAACGTACAAGAATTGTGAGATTTGTTCAGAATTCTAGATATTTGGCATTTTTACGATTTTCACGAGCAATTGTTTACAAAAACGAAAATGGAAAATTAAAACATTTTGCGTACTGTCAATGACATGCTTGCATATTTTGTAAAAACTGGCACAGCTATACTTCAAAGATTGAGATAAATGAGAAGTTTGATCACAAAGAAGGAAAAAAATGATTTTTTTCCTTCCCGCTTCGTCCGCTCAATTATCGGCAGCGCAGAGCGGTCGAAAGTTGTCATGAAAATATACATCTTCTCGATAATAATCCCTCAAAAATAGTAACTGTCTCGATCAAATAATCTGATGCCAATTGCTGCAGAAGAACATCTATAAATCTGGTAAAATCTGGAATGAATTCGTGACAAAAACTAGGCGATGCAAAGAAGTTTAATATATAATGTCTCGCAGAATCTCGCCAGGCTCGCGCGCCTTGAGCGCGAGACATACATTCAGCGTGAGCTCGCGGCGGCGCCTTTGATGTCGGGGTATGATTCATATCCCTTTAATATTCGTCCCAGGCGAAACGTGGAGAAACTTTACGCTGCACAACTGTGGGGCACTGACCACATATCCTGCAAATTTCATAATTGTCCATACAATATTAACCGAGATCCAGCCCGGACAAGTTCCAATTCACAAAGATGTGAAAAAAAGGGCCATAACTCTTGAAAATATAAGCAAAACACCGAGAAAGTTCACGCTGCACAACTACAGGGCACTGACCACATATCCTGCAAATTTCATAATTGTCCATACAATATTAACCGAGATCCAGCCCGGACAAGTCCCAATTCACGGAGAATTCAGGAACAAAGGGCCATAACTCCTGAGAATATAAGCGAAACGTGGAGAAACTTTACGCTGCACAACTGTGGGGCACTGACCACATATCATGCAAATTTCATACTTGTCCATACAATATTAACCAAGATCCAGCCCGGACAAGTCCCATTCACAGAGATTTCAGAATGAAAGTACAATGTACTCAAAGTACCGATGTCTGGATCGCCAATAATGGGTTTAAAGTTTCAGAACATTTCAGCTGGCATGTTTCAGCCGATAGCAGATGTATGGATACATGTGAAGATTTTCTCCAAGTTGTGGACGAGTCTGTTTGGGGAAACACACCTGGAACAGAGTTTAGTCTTCAAGGAAGTGAATTTGTGAAGGCAGCTCATTTCGAAATATGCCAGGTCTTCGTGGTAGCAAGAAACTATCTGCAGTAATATATGCTCAAAAGTGGATCGTCTGCGTCAATGTCTTCTACCAGTTTTTGCGAGCAGATTTTCATAATTCATGCAATTCTATTGTGACAAAATGATACGACAGATTTGGGAGGAGACTGGATAGTTTTATTAGCTGGTTTTATTGATAGTTCTGTGTAGCGCAGATATTGGCAAGAGCTGCATGTGTTTACGGTAAGTGCCCAAGATCACTTATATATACCTGGTGTTTATAGTAATTTGTTTGTTGACAACGACAGCGTTGGTGAGACAATTTGTGCGAAAATTCCTGTTGCTGCACGATCATTACGTATATAATTTAGTTTGAAAAAGTTTGAACACCAACAGCAACAAAACTTTTCGAAAGTGGTACCTGAAAAATTCTATTGTTTCCGATTTCTATTTTTGTTGTTGTTGTTGGCGTTCAAAGTTTTTCAACTAAATTATAGACCTATTCAGGGAGCAGAGTCCCCCAGAATACATTGCACCATCCTCGCGAGCCAGTGTATCTATCAATCTGTTACACTGGCTATAGTTACCCATACTAGTTCTGGATATAAATAGGTCAAGGGGTTTCCTCTAAATCAAACCAATCAGTGAACGCGCTAAGCTAGCTGAATATGCCAATCCGCTGCGAGGTAGGAAATGTGACAGGTTTGGATTTCAGCGCGGGCCAAAGTGCTTTCATGTCGGAATGAAATCGACATCGGACGTCAAAGCAAAACCACAGGCATTGGATACCGACATGCTAATTCAAAACAAGCGTGGGGGATGAAATGTACGAGAATGTATGATAGAGGCATTGGCCCGAGAACGTATTCGAATTACCAAAAATGTCCAGGTAAACCCTCTGTGATTTACCTGGACTTGTGAAGATGACATTGCACTGGACAGGAGAAATTCACAAGACAAGAAAAATGTAAATACTATCGTTGTTGCTTCGACACATATCTCCTCTAGAAATATATTCCATGCAGTATGCGTAAACATTAAAATAGTAATGAACGCGGACTTCACGGGAAAGGACGCGACTACGAGTGTTAAAAACTGGGGTCTTCATAATCGCAGAACCGGAATCTGTCCAGCGAGAGCGGAACAAGATTTGCAACGTCTGCTCGGTGAACACGCAATGATCGTGCAGCAAAAACAACAGGAATTTTCGCACAAATTGTCTCTCCAACGCTAGAAACAAGAAACAAATTACGAACTATAAACACCAGGCATATATAAGTAATCTTGGGGGCTTACCGGGTTTTAGCCGATTGCACGAAACCAGACAAATGAATCTGAAATAGCCTCAAATTAAGATTTCGTTTTATTTCTAGTAACATGAAACGATTACGACTGTTTTTTCTTCATTTTCTGGTTAATACCCTGATAGATGACACAGCCCCAAAGTGCAAATCACTGGCGGATTGTTACAGGTCAATACGGGGTCATTGCCATATAGTGCACGTACACATTTTCAGATATTTCGTGAGTGGCAGCATAGTCTGGTCGACACTGCTATGCGGTGGCGATCCAGACAAAAAGGGCCATAACTCTTGAAAATTATACTGGAACTCGGGGAAAAACTTTACGCTGCACAACTACGAGCCACTGGCCACACTCCATGCAAGTTTCAATCCTGTCCATCAAATATTAATCGAGATATTGCGCGGACAAGAAATTCGGACGGACCGACGGACAGACAAAGCGATCACTATATGCCTCTAGTTAGAGGGGGGGCATAAAAATGGCAATTAAATTTCCAGTTGGCCTCCAGGTGGCCCCATGTATGGGTGTTGGTGGAGAAAACTCAACCCGAACGTCATCTTGTGGCAAGATATCCACATACAAAATTTGGGAAAAAATCCATTGAGTCACTTTAATTTTATTAACCAGAAATTTCAAGTTGACCCCCCCAGATGGCACCACCTTGGGGTGTTTGTGCAAGGTATCCACATACATGTACCAAATTTAAATTGCATGGCAACAAAATTTTGGGAAGTAAGGATGGACGGACAAAGTGTATCCAGTATACCCCCTAAATTTGTTACGGGGTATAAACATAGCACCTGTCACCATCTTGGATTACGGGGTATAAACATAGCACCTGTCACCACCTTGGATTACAGGGTATAAACATAGCACCTGTCACTATCTTGGATTACGGGGTATAAACATAGCACCTGTCACCATCTTGGATTATGGGGTATAAACATAGCACCTGTCACCATCTTGGATTACGGAGTATAAACATAGCACCTGTCACCATCTTGGATTACGGGGTATAAACATAGCACCTGTCACCATCTTGGATTACGGGGTATAAACATAGCACCTGTCACCATCTTGGATTACGGGGTATAAACATAGGACCTGTTACCATCTTGGATTACGGGGTATAAACATAGCACCTGTCACCATCTTGGATTACGGAGTATAAACATAGCACCTGTCACCATCTTGGATTTTTCATATATGTGATGCATCAGCATGCAATTCATGTACATTGAATCCCTCATTGACAACAATTTGTTATTACACCACGATCTCTTCTCTGTAAATTACTCCGAGAATCTGACTGATATACTACAATTATGTAAGTATCAGAGAATTTAGAACAGACCATCATTCAACTAATAAAACTTCTTTATCATGTTACCAACATTGCCACACATGTATTATAGAGCATGCTGTTGGTTTGTCATCTATGAATTGACAGTTCATTTGAGCTTTAGACACCGAAGGCCTTGCTGTCACTAGAATTCAACTCAAACACAGAGAGTGTGAACTAGGGTCTGATTTTTTTGATAGGGTCGCTGGGGATCGATCCTGGCGAGTCCATGACATTATCCCCCGACGACAGTTTCCCCAGCGAAAGTTTCCCCACACTAAAGTATCCCCACATGACATTTTCCCCTGGCCACATTTTCCCCATCCTAATATTACTTGCTGTAATTGAATTTTGAATTTTTTTAAAGTTTGCACGTAGGAGGGTCCTAGGAATTCAAGGGAGATTACTTTTTGGTTGAACATCGGCAGATATATGCAAACGTGCCTTCTTTTCAGGCATAATAAATAAGAATAGATTATCAAAATCACACACATCTTTAACGAAATGAACAAGATTTAATTTTCAGGTGTATTTTTATTAGATATAGTAATAATAGCGATTAACAGAACTTTAAAATTAAAAATATTTAATTCATAACGATTTAGACAAAACTGAACATTCAAACAATACATTATGACAAAAAATATACTCAAAAGTATTGACTGATTTGACGAATTTAACACGATAGTTCATTGGAATTCAAATTTGATGCGGTCGGTAAAGGCCTACATAAGACCAGGCCAAGAAA
This sequence comes from Hanleya hanleyi, assembly GCA_036873755.1. Taxonomy (NCBI): domain Eukaryota; kingdom Metazoa; phylum Mollusca; class Polyplacophora; order Lepidopleurida; family Hanleyidae; genus Hanleya; species Hanleya hanleyi. The sequence goes on from JAVTVY010049457.1 coordinate 6,871, forward strand.
TAAATAACAGACAGAAAACAGAACATAACAATGTGGCAACAATAATATCGTAATATTAGGGTGGGGAAAATGTCGCCGGAGAGAAAATGTCGTGTGGGGAAAATTGGGGAAAAATGTCGCTGTGGAAACTGTCGTCGGGGGATACTGTCGGTACCCCGATCCTGGCTGAGGCCAGTTTGAGGAATCTGCCTTCCAAATGTCCTTTATCATGTGTTTATATTCAATTCTTTTAAACCACCTTTCAACTCTCCTCCATTCAGAGTTATTATGAGAGAAGTAACTACGTTTTAACCCTCTCTGAATCTTATTGGTACAAAATTTGTACGAAAAAGGAAAATTTCTAGAGAAATATTTTCATCACATTACATCTTGTTGGAAATATCATCATTGAAACTATGTAGACAATGATAAGTATATCTTTGATTCGTATTGAGGTGTTAATGATACCACTTCAAAACTGTCAATACTACTGGAACAGAGGGAGTTAAACAAAACTGTCAATACTACTGGAACAGAGGGAGTTAAACAAAACTCAATATTACTGGAACAGAGGGAGTTAAACACAACTGTCAATATTACTGGAACAGAGGGAGTTAAACAAAACTGTCAATATTACTGGAACAGAGGGAGTTAAACAAAACTGTCAATATTACTGGAACAGAGGGAGTTAAACACAACTATCAATATTACTGGAACAGAGGGAGTTAAACAAAACTGTCAATATTACTGGAACAGAGGGAGTTAAACACAACTGTCAATATTACTGGAACAGAGGGAGTTACAGTAAGTTCCCTAAGTAAATTCGAAAACGGGCATTTTTCGCCAAGTCACATGACACTGTTCCCTAAGTAATCGAAAACGACCCATTCGCGGAAAACCGCTGTCCTAACTATTCGAAAATCCCCCATTTATCGTGGTCGCGAGATTGATATTATTATGTAGTTGTGCGATGGAAAAACTTCCAGATCAACGAGTTTCCTTAGAATTAGTATTTGATAAACTAAGTTGATTTTCATTATATGTCTCAAACGAAATGTATCCAATGTTTAAACCGCGATTTCTCATGGTCATTACATTGGGAATATTGCCGGTTTACGGGGACGTGCGATATTAAACATTGCCGATTGAAGAGAGCATACATTCGATATTATACTGAAAATATCAAAATGAAGAACTGGAAGTTACGTTTCATTTGGTCTTAAAAAAATATAATGCTGAAGTTTGACCGGACATTTGAACCACGGATTTTCTTAGTTGCGGGGTAGAGATTTACAATCAACCCCAACCCCAAGTTGCATTAATTTTGGCGACTGTATGCCATGTGCGCCTCACCCTAAAACCAGAAACGCGCCTGTTTGGGTCCGACTTCGGATTTTTTCTCCCGAAGACACAAATGTTGAGATTCCCAGCTATGATACTGAAAACGTATTTTGTATTGTTCAGACAAAAATAATTTAGAAACGTATCATTTCCAACGAACGCGGCGATTCAGAATATTTTACGGCCGTAGAAGTCGCGGTGATGCATATATCGAAAGAAGTTTGCGCTCTTGTATTCAACTTTTCAGGAGCAAGCAATAGTACAGACTTATTCTCTTTAATCACCCCTGGATAAAATAGAAACGAGGATATTATTCAGAGAATTATCATGAAAGGAAAGCTGTGACGTGCAGAATTAACCGTGACATATAAAGCGTGGAACGGCGTCATTGTGCACGGTGTCATTGTTTCATGGTTCGCATGGGTCCTTAAAAGTTCGTAAAAGTGCATAACTTTTATATTGAAAATTAAAGGCCTTGAAAGTCCTTGAAAATTAGAATTTTTGAGTGAGTTTTTTTACACTATTAGTGAAGATATTACGGTACTTCTGACTTGATTATTGACACAAAAGTTGAATGTCGGAAGAGACGTTTACGTAAGATAGCCGAGATCATAGGCGGTAATTTGATAGCAACTGAAGCGGAGGTCGGAATAGTGGGTTGAGATTAAAGGTTAAAAAAATAAAAAGATGGAATAAACTAATAGGTCTTCTGTCTACTTTTTCTCTAAATCATACTGTCTGAAATGTGAATTAATTTTGCTGAACCCATGAGGTAATATTAGATAAAAACACGGTTGTACATTTGGCTGTTTCGTCATCATCTATCGATCTGTCTTTCGTCAGAAATAAACCAGAATACATTTACATCTGAAACAGATTGAACCAATTTTTTTCTTTATTTTTCATGAGAGTCGTGATCTCACTGTTACGAAGGCATAATATATTGAGGTTGTGTTGGCTGAATATATGTATGAAGCGGGAATCGTGTACAAGTGAAAGTTTGGCCCACGTGCCATGCTATCCAAGTATTGATCACGTGATGTTATTGCAACTCCATATGGCGAGAAAATGTACAACCAACACGTGGCATGTTGAAACTTTCATTCTTCCATGTCTACAGACCCCACCTAATTCTATCAAAGTATTTTCATACATTTGTTAATAAAGGATCGAAGGGATACACTGAATTGTTAGAATGGGCAAGCAATCCATGTCTTTCGTTTAGCCGCTATTCTTGGCGGGATGAGCTCGTTCCAGCTGAGAAGATTGTATATCATCGTCTCAGACGAGTTGGCCCTGATATGGGTCTTAGTCGAGTTGACCCTGATATGGGTCTTCGGATAGTGCCGGGCGCTTGCTTAATTTGCTGTTCGTTTCATTGACATAAACAGTTTGAAAAGCCCTTCCACAATATTTCCCTATGAAGAGCAATCAAGAAATTATTAGGTTTGATTCTCGATCTGAAAATGACGTAATCTGTGTTTCTTCATTAGATCGTTATATATTTTCACGTAAACATCATTGGCGTCACTGGTATAGTTGTGCCTAGTCTTCTCGACCGTGAAAAAAATTCTGCAAGAGTTCAAGCATGTCCTGAAGAGAAAATAAAGAAAATATCAGAATGTCTAAGTGACAGAATATGCCCTTGTCCCGTATGTACTAATACAAGGATATACGCGAATTTGTGATTTTAAATTGGCCGGGCATCCGATGAAACTAATCTCTTCATTGTCAGCCGATCATTGCAGTCAATTATTCGAACCTAATTTAATGGTTAAAGAGCAGAAAGAATGCTTTATTTATTTTTGGATCAATTGCGAATTATTGCCTGACAAATCTAAACGTACAACAAACATTACCTGGGTTTTGCTTCGGGGTTTCCTCTCGACCACATGTGTTCGTACCACTGAACTTCGCCGAAGTATATTAGGCTTCATTCTACACACAAATTATAGTGAATGTCTCGTGGTTGTCGATCTTATATCATTTAAGAGTGCTGTCTGGGGTAAATATCACAAAATTAACTGAAAGAAACACCACAGTCGACGTATTGTGACCTTTCATTGTCGAACGGTATGGGAATTTAATATGGGGACTCTAATTTACAAAAACATCTGTTTTTCTGAACTGACCTGCACAAACTATTCGGAAGTGGTCAGTTTTTCACGACTGCGATATTCACTTCTGATCACGAATACTTAGGGAACTTACCGTAAACAAAACTGTCAATACTGGAACAGAGGGAGTTAAACAAAACTGCCAATATTACTGGAACAGAGGGAGTTAAACACAACTGTCAATATTACTGGAACAGAGGGAGTTAAACAAAACTGTCAATATTACTGGAACAGAGGGAGTTAAAAAATTAGTTTGAGCTCATATGGTTGACCATTAGAAAACAGACAAAAAAGAGAATGCATGCTGTGAGCCTAATGACCATGTATGATAGTGAATGAACATGAATGGGGAGATGGATTATATCAGTCAGCTCTCAGCCAATCAGCTCACTGGTCGCAGAAACAGTAAGTTGACTACCCACACATGTATGAATGCCTAACTTTATTGTGATTTTGACAGGAAAAAAAATTGACAGATGTTGGAACGTTGCGAAGAAACTTGAATGAGTAGTCGTCAATCTGAGAGGAGCTTAGTATGACAACTAAACTGTTTTCACAACAAAATGCCACACGTCAAGTGAGTTGCTTGTTTATTGCACAGTCATACATGTATGTCAAAAAACAGAATGAGGGAAAATAATTGAGTAGGATCATCATATGATATAGTTGCATGGATGAAAGTATTGCGTTTCTCTGTTCTTTCATAAACGATAGTAGAGGAGCCACAGCAAGTACACTGAAATCATGTTCTAGCTCATATTCACGATTTAAGTTGCCGAAGTTTAGTATTTTGCGGATCGTGGACAATTCTTGTAATTCCCCTAATAAATCGGTCACTGAAAGTGATATTTCAGGTAGTAAAACAGAGGAGTGATTTAATTAGTGCAAATGATTGAAAAGTGGCAATTCTCGAGAGTCGGGCATTCAGCGAATGAATAAGCAAGGGTCCAGTTTCCAACACTGGCAGTTTTGAAAACTCTGTCAGCGTATAATCGAGTTGTCTGAAATTTTATTCAAGTAGCCAGGGGTTTGATTAAATACAATTCAGCCTAATGGAGTTTGTGAAGAGCATATTGAGCTGAATTACCCCGTTATCCCTCGAACAACTCTGGCTAAACATTTCATAGACAACAAAGCCTTTGTAAAGGGAGACTACTCTTTGTCAAAGACAACAGAGTAGTCTCTATTTACAATAGAAAAATGGCAGCCACGTGCGATGGTCTTGGAAATCTTCTCCTAGATTAGAAGTTCCAGGTTTCAATTAAACAGCTGTGGAAGTTCATATGATTAGTCTGTGATAGGTCTAGACATACTACATATGGACTTACTACGTCCATCACTTTTTTTTCCACTGCCACTGACGTCAACAAGCTGGGCACATTTAGTGTGAGTGTGATAAATTTTTTTTTACAAACAGGATTTACTGAAAATCGGGGGTGATTGAATTATTACAACTTCCGATCGTATTTTTCTCCAAAAATCGTGGATGATCGATTTCCGATACATAACTCGATTTATTAGAGGAATTACCATAAGCGATTTACCACTACCATTACATGTACATCTTTTCTCGCCTCAGCAATTTACCTCAGAATTAATTCTGGTCATTCTGTTAATAAGTCCATGATGAAATGATTGCACAAAGAAGCAAAAACCTCTTCTCATAATGACTCGCTATCGTCTAACTCCGTTATTTTCACTCTAACCAAAACACATTTGGCATGCTCACCTATAAGCCCAAGTAAGCAGGAACCAGCTTGGCAGCCCAAAACACCATATCCCTTGCTGATTGGTTGGCAGAAAATGATTGAGTTGGATTTAATGTTGTTTTCGCCATTTTTTCAGTTATATCATGATGGTGCCAACATGTTCCAGGACATGAGAGTGCCCACAGTTCCTATTATCCTGGACAATGAACAACCCAGCCAGTACAGCATTGGTGGCAAAGGACCTGATTATCAGTAATCCTCTGGGATACCAGTACTAACTGCAGTGGATATACACATGTATGTGTAGTAACCATAAACAGTATGATGGTCAACAAAATGAAGAGTCAATCCAGAGTGAGTGAATAGAATTTAACGTCGCTTTCAACAATATTTCAGCTATATCACGACGAACCAACTAAGCACCACCCAACCCAGTTGTGTTCCTGCTATTTCAAAGAAGAAATCTTTGAAGCAGCATGGAACCAGACACCCTCCATCCACCCTATAAAACACGGAGGACAGCGCACAAGACACAGACAGGACGCTTACATGGTGCAATAAAGACAAGTGATATTACAGTGCTAGACATCACATTATCAAGTTCCTGTTGCTTCTCAGCAAAATGCATTGAAGTCAATGCAGAGTATTAGTCTGACCCTAGAACACTCAGTTCTTGTGATGTTCATATGAACTTAATGATGGAATAGGATAAGTAAACTGCACAATATGTATGGTAGCGAGCATGTGGTTGACCACATCATGTCGTAACCAGACAGGTTGCAGAGGTTACGACATGGTTCATGGTACTTTCATAGTAACCTGGTCAGACAGGTTGCAGAGGTTACAACATGGTTCATGGTACTTTCATAGTAACCTGGTCACAAATTATACTATGCAGACCTGACCATAACATCTACATGGGGTACAATCTTTATTTAAACCATGTACTCGCATGTTGAGAGAACTAACCAATCCAGAGTAATATATCTTGCATTTAAGGGAGATCATTTTGCCAAACTTTCGTTTGACTCTTGTGATTGTGAATGCATAATGAACAGACACTTCAATCTCACAGTAGGACCAGTTCAGGTATAAGTGCCTGCATAGATCAGCCTCATATCTGAAAAGATCACCTGTTGAAGAAACCCTAAAACATTTCAATTATTCTTACCTTGATCTTAGTAAAGAAGGACATGAACTGCTCACGACTGAGAATACCCAATTGGGAGTCTCGATGAAGGGCACTATCTCTCCCACTGCTGGTCCTCTTGTGCTGGGTATTTGTCATGAATATCTGCAATACTAAACAACATAAATCTGGCATTAAGCCATATCTAAATACTCAATATTGTTTATCTATGCAAAAACCAGTGACACGTACATCTTTAACTCCATAAATCTATAAATATATTGTGATCGGCATACATTCAAGCTAAATTGATATACCCAACTAGAAATCCCACAAGATCTACAAGGTACCAGGGCTCGCTTTAGAGCATGAGAGATGACCTGCAAAAAAAAAACCCTTCCAAAAAATTTGCAGGTCAAATCCAAGATGACCTGCAATTGCAAAATTTGACCTGCATTTTTTTAATAAGATTATGTGGTTCTGCCTTCGAATGTGTGATCACGCAATCTTTTTTGATTGTACGAGTGCCGCTAATCCAAGCTTGTTGAAAATTTCTCACCGTTTGAATTTGCCGTTCGTACTTCGAACACAGCGAGCAGTTCATTTCTGTCACAATATCATGTCCGGTTTTTATTAGAAAGGTGGACAGACGTACTTAACAAAGACAATATCCCTATGTCCGAGGGTTGAGGTTAAAAATCATAAAACTGAACTAGCCTTGTATACATTTGTATATGCAACTTTGAAAATGTCTTGACTAATGAAATTCATATCACATATTACTGGTGATGATTGAACAGGTTTCGAAAAATTCGAGTAGAAAACTTTTAGTCACCGGTTTATCATTGAAAATTCAACTGAGGCAAAATATACACTATTCGAATATTTGACCGTTTTGATAACATCCCGCTTTGATAAGTTTTTGATCTATACAAATCTTGACATCGGGAGACGATCGTATCGCTTCTGTGCACTCATAAGAATATCGAAGACATGTGCACAAACAACACATATCGCGTGCCAATCGACTGCAGAATTTTCGCAAGAATGTCATGTGCGCTTCCGTCTCCGAAATTGGCAGCTTGAGACGTCCTGATCTCCGTTACCATCAAACTGTCGCAGTGTTCGGCTACGATATTTCAGATCGTTTTATCTGAATTGGCTCTGACAAACCGATGAAAAGTGTCACTCCCGTTGTCTATCGACAAATGCAGGAAAATTCCATTAGCTCCCGCCATAAGGCACTCTCCAAGCATTGGGTAAATGCCCAGAAAGCTATACATTTGTGCACAGAATGGCGACTACAACACTTTGCGGGGAGTATTTAGGATACCGCCGCCACGTGATGGAAGAGTTGTCTTCCCTCGCGGAGAGCTGTTCCAGTCCATCACAGAATTTTGCAACAGGATTTTTTTTTCTTCATTGAGTCGGCGGAGAAAAAAAAAGGACCATTTGGAAATTATATTTTTTTTCACAAAACCCGTTTTTTTGGGTCGGCGGATCCGTAAACCAAGAGAAAAAAAATATCTGGCCATAATAACAATTTCTGCCACAGAAATTATGACCTGCAATTTTTTTTTTTTTTTTTTTTTTTTGCAGGCGAATTTTCACATGGCCTGCAACACCTCAAATTTGGCCTGCAAATTGCAATTTGCAGGCCGCCAATTCGAGCCCTGGGTACATGTATACACTTTCCCTTTCTTATTTTATCCACCATTTTCCAAGATGGTGGGAATGCAACTCCTTATCAGGGACTTCAAATGTGACTGAAGTTTTCCAGGCAAATTTAATGAAAGCATTGTGATAATTAGTCAATCTTTTTTATAAATACTACAATAAAAAGAGGGAATATTCTTCATACCTGACTCCCAGAGTTCCCTGGCAGCCTTTCTGGCATTCTTGATGTTCGGCAAGTCTTTACATGTACATGACAGAAGTCGACCCAACTGTTCAAATGAAAATACAAAATTAATGCCGTTTAAATAGGAAATAATATTCTCAAAAATAACACAATGGGCCCAAAACCCCTGGCTGTTGGGTTCAGGTTCATGTATTGATTATTAAAATTTGGTCATAATCCAGTTATTGATATACGTGTACCACAAAACTCTGTTTGAAAACTGGGTCAAATGGGGAAACCCCACATTAAACCTTGGACAATGCGGTCTTGTCTGGGTGTATGCGACGCTGGTGAACAGCATGTGAGTCACAGTGAGCTTTGGGTTGTTCTCATGATCTCTACCCTATGTTTATAACATGGAGTGGGTTTTTCAACTATTGATAACTGGTGTAAATATGATAATATGGATAAAATATTCTCGCCATTCCAAGAAAGGGCCAAGAAACTTATATTTATGATAACCCTAGTAACCTCAGGTCAAAAATATACCAGTTAACATCGATTAAAATACATTCTGGGTTAAAGACATAGGGAATCGCTCGAATTGACAAACCCAAGCTCAAGCCGCCAGTCAGGTGTCGGTGCACCACCCGCTGCCATCCATGCCATCGGGCCAGACAGCATTGTCCAGGGATTAGCTACAGTGGAAATCCATTCATTTATTATCTTCAATCGAATTCTGGTCAGTAGTAAGATTCGAGTGTGGTGTACATAGATGGAAGGACTAGCTAGAATTCTTCACGAGATATAATTGGACCTCCTTGAGATAGATCATCTTCAATTTGTCACTGATTCGAGATGTATTGTGATAACCTCAATGGTGGACAGACAGACTTAGTTTTACCTTTAACTTTGACCTTAAAAAATAGGTCAAGGTCATTAAAATTAAACTGGTTGAGATTTATAATCAGAACTGGATCTGTGGTGTAAATCTACAATAGCTAGCTCTAAAGCCTCAAGAAATATTGTGTCAACAGCATTAACATTTTCATGGTCTTATTTCTAGGTTCGGGCGAACCCCCCTTTCGGAAATATTATATATTTTTCTCATATAAATGCCCTTTTCAAACACTGGAGGGAACCCCATATTTGCCCATTTTCCCATACAGCAAACACCCTGATGTGCCCTTTTGGAGTGAAGGCGAACCACCCCTCAGTAAATCCTGGCTACGGCCCTGATTGACTTCAGTGACCCTGACCTTGACTTTTGCCCACAGATCCTGCATGTGACCATCTGAATAAAATTAGCTGAATAAATCATATCATAGGATGTAGCTTTTATTAAGATAATGTTCCAGATCAATGTGTGTTTTATTCTCAGTATTCACCTCAATAAATCCATTAGCTGTGTTTTCCAAGTTGCACATATACTCCCAGTCCTTGATGTTGAGTAGGAAGGCCACACAGTGTTCCAGTATCTCCTGACTCGGCTGAATATCTGCAGGACAGAACGACACAAGATTCAGACAGCAAACCAAGGTTTTGTATCATCAGGTAATACATTAAAAGCTTTGAAATTGACCGAGTAAAGAAAATATGCCAAGAAGGTTCATAATATTCAACTGAGAATTTTTTTCTCTAATAGAGTCAGAGTCACAGACAATCAGGCAAGATACAGAAGCCACTCTGTCATCACCACCCCACTCCCTTCACCCCTTATTAACATACAAGACCAACGTATGAAAACTAAATTCATTAAAGTTTCATTGATAATAGGCACCAACATTCCAAAGCTAATGTGCAGAATAAGTAATTCCAACATACATGGTTGCAAATGTGACCATAACTGAATTATGGAAGAACAAAGGTGACCATAATTGAATTATAGAAGAACAAAGGTGACCATAATTGAATTATGGAAGAACAAGGTGCCCATAGTGTAATTATGGAAGAACAAGGGTGACCATAATGGAATTAAGTAAGAACAGAGTTGACCATAATGGAATTATGGAAGAACAAGGGTGGCCAATTCTTCAAGAATTAGTGTAGAAGTTATCTTGCAGGCATTAATTAACTGATCAAAGAATGAGGAGAAGAGCAAATATGGAGGAAAGAAAGGACAAGTTAACCATAAGGGAATCCTGTTCTACAGCTTTAGAAGTTCTATATATTATGGAAGGTAGTGAAACAATTTAGACTTCCAAAAGCTGAGAAGCTTCAAGAGGTTTCTAATCTTGCTGAACAATTTCAATTGGAAAGGAGCAAATTAAGAAGTAACCAGTCTGTTGCACATTTATGCATTTGGAATCTGGACGATGAGGATGTGTATGTGTCAGTTATAATTTCCATATGTGTTTACCCTGGCCTAGTCTGAGAGCTGTCAGACATGTCTTGGCCTTTTTGGTGATGTCTTGGATGGTGGAGCCATCTGGAATGCTCTCATTAAGGAAATACTGCTGTAGGTCGGCCAACACAATCTGCCACTTGATGTGCTTGGAGAGTTTGTAGGCAGAGTCCTGAGTTAGAGTGTCTGCCTTACAGAGCAACTGTCTCGACCGGTCGTATATCTGATGAATATCAAAATAAATATTTACAAAAGAATACTTTTTAAGATAAAGCCGTTTGGGACAGTCAGATATTCATTATTTTTTTTTTTCAAAATGGAAAACAAGAAAATCCCAGTTGTGTACTCTTAATCAAAGCTGTATACATGTAAATAATTCTAAAATTTCACTCCGGCTCTACACCCAAGTAGAGAAGCCATAATGGCAAAGGAGTACAGAACTGGAAAACAAGAAAATCCCAGGGGTTTTATTCCCGTCATTCTATCTCATGTACATATTATTTATTTGAATGATGACTAATCAATCAATCAATCAACTGTTTAATATTGGACATCAGGAGTATCACAGGTTATGCAGACAGTAGAGAAGCCATACGGCACAGAGTACAGAACTGGTTAATATTGAAGGTCAGGAGTATCACATGTTATGTGGACAGCAGTTCCTGATCTTTACCATGTCAGACTCACTCGCACACTTCCCCTCGTTTGTAGAAGCACTTTCAGCCAAAATGACAGGATTTGTATGATGAAAAATGAATTATTTCATAGATAGATAGATTTTGCATCTGATTTCAGCCAATAAACTTGCTTGGTACATGGAAGGAAGTGGACTATCTGTACATGCAGTTTGTAACATGTTTCTGTCATTAGGCCATTGTCACTTGATTGATTGTTTAACATGACCAGCCCTTATCTATATTTTGAGGGTAAATAATTAAAATAGACGAGGGATTTACATTTTCATGAGTAAAACTTACTCAGTTTCTTCATATTCATATACAATTTGTTTGCAATTTAATAAATAATATTAAACACAGGAAGGAAGCAATCAGAGATTGCTCAATTGTATGCCCCCCCTTCCGCTTTAATCCGACACTGCCCCGCCATTGTTCTGTTGTTTATTGGTTGGTGGAGGCCTAATTTGGATAATTATACAAATTCTGTTTCTGTCACTTTTTTTGCCATGCCTCACATAATACATATTCCAAGTATCAGCCAACAAGTGATAATACGATGTTTCGATGCAAGATGGTCGCCAGGGCTTTCGCCAAATCCGAAAATGTGACCTGGTTATGAGACCTACATTCCTTGTGAGTATATTGTGGTGAAATTATGAAGCGATCAGTGAACTTTGAATTTTGCACCCAATTCACTCTTTATGGGGCAACTTCATACTTTAATTTCAGGACCTATGTTGTCTGCTTTGGAATGTAGGATAACATATAATATAGCCATTTTTCTGGTCCAAATCGGTTATGGACGGATATCCAGCCTGGACAAATGAATATATCCCATTCACTTTAGTTTTGATAAACAAAGGGCCATAACTCTTGAAAATATAACCGAAAGCAGAGAAACTTCACGCTGCACACCAATGGGTCACTGACCACATGTCATGCAAATTTCATACTTGTCCATACAATATTAACCGAGATCCAGCCCTACAAGTCTCAAAGATTTGAAGAAAAAAGGGCCATGACTGTTGAAAATATACGCGAAATGTGGAGAAACTTCACGCTGCACAACTACAGGGCACTGACCACATATCCTGCAAATTTCATAATTGTCCATACAATATTAACCGAGATCCAGCCCGGACAAGTCCCAATTCACACAAATTTGAACAAAAAAGGGCCATAACTCTTGAAAATATATGCGAAACGCGGAGAAACTTCACGCTGCACAACTACAGGGCACTGACAACATATCCTGCAAATTTCATAATTCTCCATACGATATTAACCGAGATCCAGCCCGGACAAGTCCCAATTCACGAAGAATTCAGGAACAAAGGGCCATAACTCTTGAAAATATAAGCGAAACATGAAGAAACTTTACGCTGCACAACTGTGGGGCACTGACCACATATCATGCAAATTTCATACTTGTCCATACAATATTAACCAAGATCCAGCCCGGACAAGTCTCATTCACAGAGATTTCAGAAAAAGGGCCATAACTCTTGAAAATTATACCCGAACTCGGAAAAAACTCAACGCTGCACATCTACGAGGCACTAGCCACATTCCATGCAAGTTTCAATCCTGTCCATCAAATATTAACCGAGATATTGCTCGGACAAGAAATTCGGACGGACAGACGGACAGACGGACAGACAGACAGACGGACAGACGGACGGACGGACAAAGCGATCGCTATATGCCCCCCCTCTAGTTAGAGGGGGGGCATAATAATTATAGCATGTAGCATGTGTATTTAAAAAATCAAGGTCATGCTAAACAACCAATCAAGTGACAATGGCCTTAGATGGGCTAGTGAAATGTGATCAGGCTAATGAACACTGAATACATGTAGCTTCCTTACCCCATCCACTCAAAACAGTTTACCCGAACATACTGTGAGCTTACCCTGAGCTCCATACAGTGTCTGGCCTTAGCAATGAGTATAGATATGTAGGTCTTGTCCACTCCATTGGGGATGGATTCCAAACCTTGACGAATCTCCCTAGGTAGTTTCCACTGTTAAGATAAAGTCAGGTAAAATATTATTTTTAGCTTAGCCATAATATTAGTTGGAATGGCTACTATTCTAAAAGAAAGATGAAAAAGTAGTGAAGATTTGAATACTTGTTTGTGTGAAGACTGAAGAGAAAAGCCCAGTCATATTATATAGAGAAAAATAAAGAAACTTGAGGAAGTTTGTATCAAAGGAAGACCAGGATACCTCAACTCAGGCAAGACTCAAATTTTGTAAACTGAGGCTACTGACGAGTGCCAGATTTACTAGCATACTGATTTAATGGCCCAGTCACCCACACGCTCGCTGGCATATGCAATTCATCGACACATCAATTTTTTTATTCTTGACCTTTTTATAAAGTATAAGACACTTATGAACTTTGTACAGCTGAAAGCCTTCGGAGCAAGAACAGAACAGGTAACCAAATATAGCTGAAAAAATGATCTTTGAAAACGACTTATCAAATCTACCACCTGATGATTGTGATCACGCCATAGAAATTTTGTGATAAGATAAAGTATGTAAAACTACTTGCATCTACGAGTTCCAGAGGAATAATGAAAATTCTAAACGACTGTACCTTATCATTTAGTGAGAGTAAATTGTTAGCTTGTCTGCCCAGCTTGTAGGATAGCTCCTTCACAAGGTGTTTGATCATGTTAGGTTCATAGGCACAGATCAGTTGTCTCTCCAAGTCACCACCCACAAACTGGCTGCTCTCTGAAATAGGTAGAATTGTAATCATTATTTAGCAAGGAACACTTCTGCTAGCAGCATCACTTGTGCTGTATTCATTCAAACCAGGGTACTGCATGATTACTGAAAATAAAAAAAACATTATCAAAGAAGTCAGATTACTGGTGAGCTGTTATGACAGTGTATGAAACTTAGCTAACATCCATCACTTACAAAAGAAAATCAGAAAAGTATTCAAACAAATATTATTACAGCAGGAATACAGCTGCACTATGTTAAATTGCATTTTATTGACACTGATGTACAGGTATAAGGAGATGTAGTTGCTGAGGAACTTGTAAGCTCTTAAAATGTAACCAAGGATAAATATTGGAAAAAACTCATTCCATGAAATTCATGTGAATTCCAAATTAATGTGCCTGTTTCTTCATCCTCCAAATTTAGCCTGTTTATAGTCGTTGCATTGTGATAATCGTAACGTTTGTAAGCAGACATTCAACGAATACAATCAGATGATTATACAGCCAGGGTCAATCTCTGAGCACATCAAGACAATGACAGCCGAAGTTCTGATCATACAAATATCCAGCATCTTCTCATGATGAGGGCAGTCCTACCAAAAACGTTTACTCCACAACATGTCCAAATTATAGATTCTGATTGTAGCACCCCTTGTGACAAAAATGAGTGTCAATCAGTTACGTGCCAGTTGGCAATATCAAAATTACCAATCAGAGTGATACAAACAAAGACTGATTGTCCACAACTAAGATATCGCGTCATGTTCCGTTAAAGGCCGGTATCGACGAGGCATTGTACCAGCTGTTTGGTTTGCTCTGGGGAGTGGCAGGTGTGTCATTTGTAAGGCAGCATTTCACTAATTCAACTTTTGTGTATCCTCTGATCTCCTCTGTGACAGGATAATCCGCCACATCTGACACAACTGGGAATACAGCTTTGTGTAAGGACTGGTCTTGCCAGAGAAATGAAAAATATGAAAATCAATTTTCCTATTTCTAAGCTTAAACTTACCTTCACACACCTTATTGCTATCGTGTTCTTACGCGATAATGCCTTATTGTAATACATTACCACAGAAACAAAATAGTCCCTGTGCTCCCCAGTGCCCATGCGCGAGTACCCAGAATCCAATCTGTCCAACCATGTCACTTCCTTCTTTCCTATTCAATCGCAGTGTGAATAACCCATCAGCGAGGAGGCTGGGAGGGCATCACGGTATGTGAAGGTAAGTTTAAGCTTAGAAATAGGAAAATTGATTTTCAAATTTTTCATATTTCTTGCGCTGTAAAACTTACCTTCACATACCTTATTGCTAGAATATCATAGCAGGACGGAGGGAATAGTGGTCGAAAAACAGAAAGGAATCTCAAGCATAGGCGAAGGGGAAAACAGGAGTCAGCTAGGTAATCGAGCGCCATAAACGCATGTAAGATGAGTATATTATGGCTATCGATCTATCACCCGGCTCCGATAAGAGGGCACTGTGAACAGGCTGACAGGCACTAGACCGAAACCTCCTGCCCCCCCCCCCCTTCTTTTGAAAATTGGGGAGAGCAAACACTTACCAAATTTTAAAATTGGTAAACTCACTAGGTCTAGTGCATACAGGTCGACAGGTTATCAACTGCCTGGGCACCACCCTCGGTCCCAGAGTGTAGAAATCCCGTCTCAACAGCGTCCAATTCCGGAGGTGATGACAGACAGACATATCACAAACCTCCAGATTACGGCCCTCAACATGTCAAATGTCGTCCACGGAAATGTCAGATCATAGAAATCAGGATGTCAGTACAGCCCTGATCTGATGAATCCAAACCTAGGAGAGTGTTACCTCCGCAGGTACGTCTGTGTACGCCAAACGAGAAGTTTTGGAAAGCTAGGAAGAACAGATTTTATATTTCTTGCTTTAGAAGAGGGCCCGAAAGATACCGTTGACGCCGGCCCAGAACAAAACGCACGTGTCTGCACACGAGAGCGCCTATCAGGGCCCATAACTCTGCCATCATTTCAATTATAATTTGTTGGACAGAGCCGGGTTGACGGACTCCGGAAAGTAAGTCATAAGGTGACTGATACTGATGACAAATCCCGGAAGTGTAGAACCCGTAGATATGCTGGGATGACGAAATCCGGTTCATACTCCATGTAACACACGACAATGCATAAACTAGCGAAGTCTGGGGGGAAAAAATATGACTAGGTTTCAGTGCCCATCAGCTGCACCAAGACTTAGACAATAGTTTCCCACATGAAGTATCTGCCGGGCTCCCGCAGTAACAAGCTACCAGACTGCAGGAATATAAAACATCGTCATCTATGATCACAGTAGGTTATTATTTGATGTCATACATGTAGGCTGAAAGACACTCCTGGAAACGATACAGCGCCCAAACCAGCTCCGGAACTGCAACGTCTAGAGTGAATCTCAGTATCCATCGGAAAGCGACGGAGTGAACAAACGACTCCATCCATCCATCCATCCTTCTCCAGGGAGTGGAAGAAAGATTTACGTGGAACGATGCATTGACACCTGAACAATCCGAGATATCGCATATCATTACACATACGTCGCTCGCTGAACAAGACCTCCGTTCCTAACCGATACGTTTAAATCGGATGTAAGGTGAAGAGAGGAGCTACTATATGGCGTCCTCGATGAAAACACCCGAGATGGAAGGGCTTCTTGTTCTGGAAGACGTATTACATGAAGATGCTATGAAGACAAGCCAAATCGTTTTCTAGAAGAAAAGCTGGCTGATGGGGAAAAGCGGAACTGGGTCAGATACCATGTACTGATGCCACTGACCGGAAGCCGGTCGCCGAAATAGTTGTCATCAGAGTAGCAGCGGCCGAAGAATGTGTCCTCCAGCAAGGTTACGCCATAAACGTACTTAAGACGCTGCCATGACTGCTGGGATCGTAGTATGAGAAATATAAACCGGACTCATAAAGTCGCTGAAATTTCTCATAACTGAAGCATTCGACCTGGCAGTCTACGAGTAGCTGTCACCCGGTCGAAGAACCCGATAGAGAGTCCGACATAGCGGTAACGTGACAAACTCGTAGCGACGATCCCTAAAAGCAGGAGCCACTGGGGAAACAAATCACTGTTCCCCGTGCTTGTTTATGAAGGTCAAAAGCTATGATAATGTCTGACACAACACAAGCGTTGGTTATTGAGAATTTGTTGACTTCCGCTGTAACGAGACGACAGTCAATTCTCGAACCAAATATGTTCTCCAGCCCTCCTCGACGCCGTCTTAGAAGAATGACTGAGACGGAGGAAGAAACACCGGTCAAAATGTTCTCCGTGCAAATTAGAGCAGTACAGGTGAGATTTGACCTCCAAAAAGGATTTAGGTGCGTACTGGGACGAACACTTCAACGCCACCGCAATGATACTTCAGTGTCGGAATAAAAGAACAGCAACACTACCGCCGGAATGAAGGCTCTTCCATATTGTCATCCACTTTAGAAGAGGAAAGACAGAAGAGAAAAATAGATTCTGTGCTTACACTACAGGTAATACAGAAACTGAATAAGTCCGGGGTAGCTCGGTATGTGACAAGTAACATGGAAACTGAAAGAGTATCCACTAAAGCTTGCCTACAAAACCGTTCATGTTGCTGGAACTATTCCGCTGCAAACTGAAGGAAACGATGACGAGGCGACGCAGTCTCATACACCACCCTGGACACTCGCCGGCCAGGAGTAGTTTAGCCGCAATAGGGATGTAACCCCAAGAAGAATAGGTAAATCGTAGTTTCTTCCGGTTACGTAACATCGGAGATGAAGTCCCTAGGTCGCGGCAAGCGACTACGTCATCGTCGCCGAGAAGTCTGTCATCAATTCCACATTCTCCACCGGAAGTAGAGAAGATGAGGGAATGCGATTTTAACAGAAACGGTTCCAATGAAACCAATCCGTGTCAAGTTGAGCCAGATAAGATGTTCTGGTGTAACTGACCAGAGTAATCACAATCCCATGATGAGCTGTGTGCAGAAGAAGACGAGTCGAAACAGGTCTCCATAAGAGGATTTCTTTAGTGAACACGTTCACTACCTCTAAAGACACAGTCGAAGTGAAATACCCAGAGGATCGATCAGGATCCCATAGGGAAGAAACTGCAGAAGATCACGTATTCTGGGAAACTACGATCTCTCCTTGTTTCGTTAAGATGACCAAACTCGGCAAGCATTGTCAGAATTTTTTGGGAATAGATGTGACGTACAAATAGTTGAACGAAACAAACCCAAAATGTTTGGTTCAAACGAATTTGATCCAAATTCTGACAATAAGTCATACCTGGAGATGATGCTCCATTCATGACTTACCAGCAACACCCAATCGTCACGGTCTACATAAGTCATATGGATCAACGAGGAACCGTATACTGATGGACAGTAAAGGAATGCGCATGCGCAAACCCTCGTTAAGACCCAAAGACAATTGTAAAGCTGACTAGAGGGCCCGGGTGAGGCTGTGACACTGCAGAATGAGTTACAATCCGGAGTGAACCAGAATTGACGTCATACTGCCCAGCTGCAAAGTCATATAACCAGATACCAAACGTTGCTAGTTGATAGAAGTCGTAGACAGGATGGAATGCGCTATGAAGATAGGCAGAACTTCAGGCAGCTAGATATGGGAATAAATCACCTGCTTTCTCGAAACTGTAGAGCGAGATACAGCGGTGAAAATTCGCCAAATCGGAAACAGTTGAAGCAATGGAGTGGCCAAATATCCGAATCCATAAAACAACAACCGTTTCGTTGACATCAAAGCAGGCATTTGCACGGTCGAAACCAATACGTATAACGCCGTAGTTGATGAACATATGTCTTCACAACTTACGATTGTAAGTTAAGTGTGAAAACAGGATACTCTCAATAGTTGCGTAATCGTCACCAGTAAGTTGTTATAAGAAGCAGCAAAATGATGACATAATCTGTACTTCCTCTCCGAAGTGACAGACGCAGATGAGAGATTGCCGGACGTAGAACGTCGTAGCCCCTTAAAAGAAGGAATGCGCCATGAAACATAGGCAGAACTTCAAGCAGCTAGAAATGGGAATAAATCACCTGCTTTCTCAAAACTGTAGAGCGAGACACAGCGGTGAAAATTTGCCAAAACGGAAACGGTTGAAGCAATGGAGTGGTCAAATATCCGAATCCATAAAAGAACAACAGTTCCGTTGTCACCAAAGTAGGCGTTTGCACGGTCGAAACCAATACGTAAAACGCCGTAAATGATGATCAGGTGTCTTCACAACTCACGATAGTAAGTTAAGAGTGAAGACGGGAAACTCTCAATAACTGCCTATACGTCACCAGTGAGTTGTTATAGGAAGCAGCCATATGGCGACATAATCTGTACTTCCACTCCGGAAGTGACAGAAGCCGTTGAGAGATTGCCGGCCTAACTGGGTACTTAGGCCGAAGGTGCAGATGAGCAACATTCACTACCTGTGTAGGATAGGTCTAAATACGATACCGTATGCCTCACAGGTTAGAGATGGAAGTGAAGATCTGCATAACCGGAAGTCGAATGTGATGTAAGACCTGATGGCTGATAACATTCGACGTTGCCGGATGTGGACGAGGAACCGAAACAACAGGATACGACGAAGCCCTGTAGCGTTCCCCTCCCCCACTTTCTTCCGCAACGGACAGGTACGGGGGAATACAAGGGCTGTGTATAGATGAGTTAGAATAAACAGCCTGATGGAACAGGTATTTATTCTTTATCGTAGAATAAATAGCTCAGTGATACATCGTATGTCTGTATAATCGGAAGCTGAAGCCACGTAAGTTGGAACATGCGCCGTATATAACAGCAGATGCGGATGTGCAACCTTTACTTCACGTCTCTGAATCGGGGATGGAGAACGGCAATAAACACCTGATGTACCGGAAGTCGAATGTGACAACAGAAGACTGTAACAGGAGAAGTCACACGTCGAGGTACACAATATGGTCAGACTACAGAAGCCACAGAAGGATATGATGTAGGCCAGTACACCACATGACGAACAGGAAATGGAGAGTACGTCGGGGCAGTGTAGGAATCGGCCGTTCTGCTACACATCGATGACGCAACCGGAACACTATACATCGATGACGTAACTGGAGAACTATACATCGATGGTTGAACCGGAACACCATACAACGATTACGTAACAGAACATCACAAGTTGCAGCAAGCCTGTAGAAGGACATAGTTGCCGAAGTCGGAACATGCGCAAGAACAGAAGCGGAAGTTCCGATGTAAGACAATGATACCGGAAGGTAAGATGATACCGGAAGGTATGATGTAAGAGGTTGCATGTAGATATCCGAGAAACTCAGAATAGACGTAGGCCGGAAGTCATAACTGGACCCAGGTATACGTGGTTGTAGTACCGGTTGAGAAAGCTGCGGGGGTGCTGACAATGGTTGCGGCAGAGCCCTATATAATCTCGGCACATTCAATAACGAACGGCCAGATTCAGCAAAACCGGATACTGGTGTAATAGTCACCGATGACAGGAAGTGGTGATATTACAGATGCAGCAGACATCTCCATAGTTTGTGTAGACGGCGATGAGCTGGGCCGAATTGTTGATAAATTCTCCGGAAGTGACGGGTCCTTGACAGGGGGGTGGTCACCATCTTCGAATTTATTATCGAAGTTCCAGTTTGTTGAGGGAATAGTAGACACAGCAAACCGGAAACAGGAGTTATTACAACCGACGACCTTACGGAAGTGGTGCAATAACGGAAGAAATTGCAGGCACATCTTTCCTCAATTTCTCCAGCATTGTTGTAGAAATATCTTCTGCATGACGACGCCAATCAAGGTGGAGTTCGATGCAGCCGCCGGGTACGACAATCTGAAACTGGAAGTATGCGATCAAGGTCATCTCGTGTACAATCTTACCTGAATGACGAACGCCATCTTGTACCCGTAACAACTTCACATAATCAGAAATAGTTGGAGGCGGAATATTTATTACAACAATAAAGTGAAACGGGGCGTCATATAAACATTAAATTACGTTTAAAAGACATAAGAAAAGAAGGCTCTCCGTTACTCTAAAGACGAGACGGAGAACAATACAATTTCTCGGCCCCGCCAGACAGGAGACGACAGAAATACACTATCACATGAACCGACAAGATATTTCCCTTTGTCAGAAATACATTGACGGGACAAAGCTCATTCTTACAAACTGGTCAAACCAGTTCTCCCAACACAACGGACCAGCCAAAGCGGGACCGTAGGCCAGCTTCATAGACCACATATAACGCAGACAATAGAAGCCATTTTATGAAACACTGCAAACATTTTAAGCCTCTGTTTTTAGTTCTTGTGAATGTTTGCTAAATGACTTATTTTACAGTTTAACAATTAGCTTTCCTAAAACACACAATTGTCGTGAGATTGGAAATTCAGTGACCCTTCATCTCAAAATTAATAGGGTATATCTTACCATGATGTTGAGATATCTCCAAAGGACAAAATGTACAACATTTAAGTAGAACTGAAGACATCACATCTTGAAACGAATATGACTGCCATAACTTGATGGTATACAATAAATTTGGTCACATTCCACAGCCCTGAATTGGAGTAATAACACTGAATCAAGATTCTCATCTATTTCTTGATCTTTGGGCTGAGTGACCTTGACCTTTACATCTATACATTGATCATGAAAAAATACAATTTTCAATGATGTCCAGATTTATGGATCACAGTGACTTTATGCGACACATTGTTTCCCCTTAATGTATCAAATCAATACAATTTTTTTAATGATTTCCTGATTTTGGGGTCATAGTGACCATGACATATTGAACTTGACCTCAATATCGGTATGCAACATATATTCCTTCTAATATATTCACTCAAAAAATAGCAATTTTAAATGATTTCCGTTTTTAAGACCACAGTAACATCGACCTTTGACCTCCACCTCAATTTTAGTATAGGACACATCTTCTTCCCCTGGAGTATCCGGCGGTCACAAAATTTACAACTGTAGATAAAATTTGTCACAGATATAGACTGGACATGAATGGATGGACAAACTGATATAATATGTCTGGCTTTTTGGCTGGCATGTAAAGAGTGTTCTCCAGTAGAGAATTAATGTAATTTGAGCTGTTTTCATGCTGCTGTTCACTGCAATCACACCTGGAATAATCCATTATTTTCAAGGACTCGAGGCCCGGGGTAGCACCTGATATTAGACACCCTCGTTTATTCTGTCTCATTCCATCACAACCACTCCACATACATATATATGTTTTATATGGTTGGAAAGATCACGATTCCGGCGTTCCGAATAAAGTAAAACTTTAATTCTTACGTTTATTTCAACGGTTTTGTTGCAGTTAGAAAACAGTTATTTCAAAAAAATAATGTTTTTTTTATATCGCTAATTCCACCTATTATTTTACAAGTAACGAGTCCGAGATTTTGCATGGTGATAATAAACCTTTCAAACCAAACGAATGTGTCTCATTTTTTTTTTAAACTCTTAGAAAAAGTTTGAGAGCATTGTAAAGTTTATTTTTTGAAACAAAATGAATGTCTATTTCAAGTTCCAATAACTTCAAAACAAGGCAACATTTTGAAAAACTGAGACACGTTCGTTCGGACTGTAGTGTATATATTATGCTCCCCAAAAATTGACATAATCGGATGAAAAATAGAGAAGTTATTAGCAAGTGTGTATGTACATGTACCTGCCGTGTAAAAAAATATGTCGGCTATAGAGCGTAAACAAAAATAATCTACTTTTCAGATGATAATCTGTAATTATTGTCCGCTACTTCATGATAATGACCCAATATTCTCACACAACATATAGGGATTATAGACCAAACGTTCTTTATCACTTTGGAACAATATATTTGAGAAAGTGTAGAAAACCAGCCACGAAGATGAATTTTTATGCTGGAATATGCCCCGTTGATCAGTTTTCACGCCTTCCTAAATCCCTCACCGCGGGTGATTGAGTAGACGTCGACCGCCAATTAGCATTCTATAGAAGGCTTACAGAGATGTGATTTGCGGCAAATGGACATTCATGGATTTAATTGCCAACTGAAAAAGGTCTAGCTCAAGGAAAGAGAAGAAAACAGGACCTGATCAGTCTACAGACCTCAAATGGGAAAAACTGGCCGCAGCCATTTCCGGTGTGGAGTTAAAAAACTTTACTGTTTTCGCGAAAGTATACAATTTGCGAGAATAATGTTTGCCTTTTTTATAATTATATGTACGATGGTGAATATATCAGCAAAACTTTATGTAAAGTATTTATTTTGGACGAATACCTCACTTTATACATTTACCGCATGTACAATGCGATAATGCAGAATGAAGTAAAATATTACGCAAATTCGCAATATATATATCTGCATACCACATGCTTTCTGGAAATGGTTGACCACCTGAGCAGTGTGTTTGTATTTGTTTATTTTGTCATGTGGCGCGAAAACACTGAGATAGACCATATAATTTCCTGTTCAATATTATGTAAAATCCGGCATGAATGTAGTAGAAAAACAACTAATTATAATAAATGAGCCCAGCGCGTGAATTGTGTGTATTGCAGTTACAAGTAATTAGCCGAGGTGCGGAAGTCACAGCAGGCGGTAACACCGACTGTGAGTAATGAGCACTAATCCCCACAGCGCAGAGTTCTTTCACAGACAGTGAATTATTTAGAGCTAAAATTTCACGTTTGCAAACATTTTTTAAGGAAAATAACAGAAAGACTTGACAGGTTTATTCTTCAACTTTTGAAATATGCAAAGAAAAAAATATCGATAGTTTGAGCCTATTCCCCGGGCCTCGAGTCCTTCAAGCATAGTGGTACTGTAAAGTACAGTTGGAATATAAAACTGTATTTCACACAAACAGCGACTGCAATCCACAGATTGAAGGAGTCAGCAAGAGTAGATAAAAGTTTGTAGGCTAGCTCACCTCTGATAGGCATAGTCAAGTTAGGAACTCTAGCTGCAGGTGTAGCCGGCACACGATTCACTAAGTGTGCAAAAAATTATCAATCTTTATTTACAATCATCTGTGTTTCCTTCAATTTCTAATTTTATTTACAATCGTGTGACTTAGAGGTAACCCCCGCTACCCCTCGCCTCCTCCATCTCACATGAAACGATAATGTTCTGTGCAGTGGCTAATGTTGGCTAATGGTGTCCACTCATTCACAACAAGAAGTATTTAAAGTAACTGTCTGAGCCATATCCAGTGTTCTCATTTCAAGCCGGTAGCCGCCGGAGCTTCGCCGGCTATTTGTTCTATTATCGCCGGGTACTCAGATTATCCCAAGTCATTAATTTACAAATAAACTTTAATAAAGTAATGTACATAATTTCGCTGACGCCCTAAGGAACGAAGGAATCTGAAATTGGATGTCAACGGACAACAAATGCAGCAAAAAAACGCTCAATCTTTCTGCCGTAACGACATGTCACAATGAGAACCGAAAGGATAAAGTTACGTCCACTAATTTACCTGCAAATCCAAATTCCCACGTAAACAGCGCTTTGCACGCGCCCCTACGAGTCTCCTCGAGAAACAGAGCTCTTCGATTAGAGCGCAGAGGTATTTTCACGGATACTATATCTCACGCTGCAAATGCCGCTGAGTGGAGAGCTTACGCACATGATGAAGTTGTAAGAAGGGCAGGTCGTCATGTCGGGGAAACAGACATCACTCCTGACATTTGGATTCGGTAACAAATTACCAGGTTTGTATTTTTATGGTATTTGTATCTAGTATAGTACAAGTCTTGACCAATATCTCAATTTATGCTGTCGAAAATATGATTTACGAGTACCGTTTGATAACACGAAAAGTGGACCATCCGTAATTTGTTACGTACTGCTGGCTTTTTGTAGATGTAAAACACGTGTAATTATCTGACAAGCATACGATCTCGCGTATATAAACTACGCTCATGAGATAATTACAGAAGTATTTTATGGTTAGAATTTGTCTTATTATTGATGCTGTAAATTGTAAAGATGATAGATCTTATTTATAACAGGTTAGGGACAGAAGCCAATGTGGGGCATGATTGATACCCCAAGTCAGATATTATACCCCAATTGGGCAATTTTCGGATACCCCACATGAGCTATCCAACAAAACAATCCCCAGTTATTCCTAAATGAGCAGCATCAGCAATTCAGTCAGTATACCTATGAGTAAAAGACAGCATGAAGTAATATAATCCTTACAAAACCCTATTCCACCAACTGCCCACCTACTTTTGGACCACCCTGTGTAATCAACTCAAGTGAAAGTCTGTTTAGAGAACTTGAAAACCTGAAAATCACAGATATTTCACCCCTAAGTTTACACTTTATGAAAAGACAATTTGGGGCTCTAAAAGTGCTCCGATTGTGTCTCAGAGCATCTAGATCCCTGGAGCTTCCGGGGCCTAGGCGGCCCCCGGACCCCTGCCATCAATAAATGCAGCTGTCTACTTTTCAAACTCAGCCTGCTACTTAAAATGAAAATGAGAACCCTGCATATCCATCGAAAGAGAGATTTAATAAACGATGCACAATTTTCAACATGGGATTAATTTAATTTTCTTCACAATTAAATCTCTGGATCTCACCTCGTGACATTGGTGTCTGAGAGCCAACCGTGTAAGATGTATCGTCCTTGAATGTGACATCATCTTCCTCGTATGACGAGAACTCCGAGTATTCATCATCGTCAAAGTATGTCCGTAAATCACTCTTCAACAGCGTGGCAGAGAAATCCGAATCTGGAGGTAAGGTCTGTAGTATATGCCTGCAGTAGGGAAGGTGAGACTTAAAGGAGACTTTTCTTCAACGAGTCTAACAAAAGTTAAGTAATTTGTGTAGGAGTAATTCTGTTGACAACCCCATTTACTTTTGACATGTTTGCCATAATGAGGCTCTACAGTTGACATGGAATTGATTCGACTTTTTGTTGGGGGTGTTGAAAGCTGTAATTCGCAACTAAGGGTGGAAAACTTAACATTGCTCCAGATTGTGGTGTTTTAAAATAAACATACACATACAACAGGGGTATTACGGATAGGGAGACCAAAATTCCAGGAGTTTTCCAGGAACGAGAGATCCTGAAGGATCTTGGCGCCCACCATTGTCCGATAATTGTAAGCTAATGACTAGAGGATCTTTTTGTCCATTGTTACTAAGAACAAATGATTGATTTGTAATTTTGTTCACAGAATTTCGAATCTGAGCGAAAAAGATCGAAAAAGGCCACTGAAAAACACCAGGATATAATCTAGGTTTCAGGAGTTTCAAGATTTCTAGAAACTGTACTTATGTCAGTTGTTATAATACAAGAGAAATGAGCAAAGTTAGTCTGAAAGTGAATGTACATGTACGGAGGATCCTTCGCCTTTGTTTTGTAGTATTTTTTATTTATTTATTTTTTTGCACGGTCATCATTGGGTACTGGAAGCGAAGACCAATCTCTTTGACACTTTGGCATGAGCTACGAAACATACTTAAGATTTTATAATTAGGAACGAATGCTAATTCTGTTCTGTTTATTGGGCTATTTTGAGATATCTCTTTTAAGATACCATGCTCGAAAATAGTAAGATGGTACAATACTTAATACTGAAGGGATCCGGTCCGCGCAGTAATGTTGAAACTTCGAAAGTGCCTGAATCCTGATTGTCTCCCTTGGATCGAAACATGCAGTAGTCTACAGTTGTCGAGTTGTGTCACAAGAGTGACGTCCCTTCGCGTAGCCGACCCGCCGGCAGACGAAAGGGTGGAGCAGTTCACTTGCTACTGCATGGACTAAAGAAAGCTGATTTAAAATTTGAAGAAATACATTTTAATTCCGAATTATTTGAACTCCTTGATATGGAAGGTGAAGGTATGGATATTCTCTATAGTCAATATATAGAATATGCCCCACCGTTTGATCCACCGACTCTTGTGATGCAACGTCACAACTCCAGAATACCAAATTAATTTGAAGCGTAACTTGGATTTTCGAATCGGACCAAAAAAGGTATCTTGCACTACTAGGCCCCATGTGGGACCTGTGAACCAAATTTCAGAAAGATCCATGAAATATTTCCTGAGAATTCAAGGTAACAATGTTTCAAGGGGAAATTCAAGATGGCCGCCTTGTGGCCATATTGGATTTTCGATTCGGACCGAAAAAGGTATCTTGCACAATTAGACCATAAGAGGAATCTGTGTACCAAATTAGTTCCTGAGAAATCGCAATAACAAAGTTGCATGGGGAAATCCAAGATGGCCGCCTGATGGACATATTGGATTTTGGAATCGGACCAGAAAAGGTATCTTGCACAATTGGACCACAAGGGGAACCTGTGTATCAAATTTGAGAAAGATCCAGGCAGTACTTCCTGAGAAATCATGATAACAAAATTTCATGGGGAAGTCTAAGATGGCCGCCTGGTGACCATATTGGATTTTCGATTCGGACCGAAAAAGGCATCTTGCATATCGAGACCCTAAGGGGAACCTGTGTACCAAAATTGAGAAAGATCCATGCAGTAGTTCCTGAGAAATGACGATAAAGTTTCATGGGGAAATCCAAGATGGCTGCCTGGTGGCCATACTGGATTTTCAAACCGTACCAGGAAAGGTATTTTGCGCAACTAGATCCCAAGGGGAACCTGTGTACCAAATTTGAGAAAGATCCATGCAGTACTTCCTGAGAAATGACGATAAAGTTTCATGGGGAAATCCAATATGGCTGCCTGGTGGCCATATTGGATTCTCGAATCGGACCAAAAAAGGTGTCTTGCACAACTAGACCCCAAGGGGAACCTGTGTACCAAATTTGAGAAAGATCCATGCAGTAGTTCCTGAGAAATCGCGATAACAAGGTTTCATGGGGAAATCCAAGATGGCTGCCTGGTGGCCATATTGGATTTTCGAATCGGACCATAAAAGGTATCTTGCACAACTAGACCCCAAGGGGAACCTGTGTACCAAATTTGAAAAAGATCCATGTAGTAGTTCCTGAGAAATCGCGATAACAAGGTTTCATGGGGAAATCCAAGATGGCTGCCTGGTGGCCATATTGGATTTTCGAATCGGACCAAAAAAGGTTGCACAACTAGACCCCAAGGGAAACCTGTGTACCAAATTTGAGAAAGATCCACGCACTAGTTCCTGAGAAATCGCGATAACAAGGTTTCATGGGGAAATCCAAGATGGCCGCCTGGTGGCCATATTGATTTTCGAATCGGACCAGAAAAGGTATCTTGCACAACTAGACCCCAAGGGGAACCTGTGTACCAAATTTGAGAAAGATCCATGCAGTAGTTCCTGAGAAATCGCGATAACAAGAATTGTTTACGGACGGACTGACGGACTGACTGACTGACGGACTGACGGACCACGGACGAAAAGTGATTTGAACAGCCAAAATAAATTCATATATTGCTAACTACACCTAGCTTCTAGGGAGGCCCGTTGGCCGAGTGGTTTAGATCGCCGACATACAGTGCTGGCGATTAGGTGCCTGACTCTGGGGTCGCTGGTTCGGATCCCGCACGGGACTCGACCAAATTTTCATCCCGCACGGGACTCGACCAAATTTTCAGCACTAGAATTTGTGCTATTTTAACCCTTGTCCTGTCGGCCAGTTATACGCTGGTCAAAGTGTGAGTGCCAGACTGTCAAGCAGAGTTGAACTGTTCAAAATGGGCTCAAAAGAGGCGACTGTCTGGTCATTGAAATTTATAAATAAATTGAAATAATGGATGGTATTTGATGCACGATACATCAATTTGAAACACTGAACATACACTCAGAAAATATTTGGCATTTTACAGCTTTAGAAATATATAGGAATCGTAATTCGGCAAAAATTGTGTACCGTAAAACTCACGTTAGAATTCTATCACGTTCAGAGTACTACCGATGGACGGTCTGTTTTGCTTCATCTCCACTTAATAACTTGTCTAAATTCTTATAGATGTCACAGTATGTATTCCTGGTTACTCGTAGCATAACGATTATTGAATATTTATTGAATATTCCAAGTAAATCGGTAAAAATCCTTTTGTTTACGCGAAGTGGGGCTTCCCTCAGCGAAACCAAGCGCCATTCTGACTCCGTCGAAATCGGCCAGGGCGCATGCGTAACTCGTGAATATTTTATGCTAATGAGCAGTTGGAGCAGTTTGACCAATCAGGAAGTCGGCTTACGTCAGGTGATCAGCATTTTCCCGGGTTTATTGGAGTTGAATGGAAAGGACTCAAACACATGACCATTTCACCCCATAAAATCGACGCATTTTTACTACGTGACACGAGAAAGGTTGTAAAGAATGAAAGCAGAGTTGTTGCCCTTCAATTTGACATCTTTAACGTTGGGATTGCCTTCCGGGTTTTCATTGGAGAAGCTTGTACACAAGGTACGTTTTTACGCGTTTCAACAAACTTTTCTGAATAAATGACGCTCTGTTTTACATTTGTAGACGATCTTCACATAAATAAGTGTCTTTTTTAATAATAAACACCGAACTCACGTGAAATAATTAATGAAATAATACGTTATACTAGTTGGAGTAAGCCGTGTCTGGTTTGATTTTTCCACACGTGGCTCCAAAATCTTTCGAAAAACGATCAAACGTCCGACAGTTTCTCGGAACGTATATATCCGGAGTCGACACTGGGAACTTGACAGTCGAGCAACGTGTATACACGGAGTTGACAGGACAAGGGCTAAGATAGTGTTATCCCAAAATAACGAAAATACTGTTACATCTAGCTTCTGGTTTGTTTGAAAGAATGATAATGACAAAGAGGTCAGTTCTTTGTGCCCACCACCTGAAAATTTTGGATTTTGAGGAGTCTAAGACAATGCATCTACAGTTGAATAATCTGACCTGCATCAGACAGGACAAGGGCTTTACACAAAATTATCTTCCCTTCCATTTAATGGGGATCAAGAAACCAAAGCCGGTCCTATTATCAATTGGATAAGGAAGTGGCACCAAATGGATCAAATGCAATTTTAGTATATCAAAACGTCACTCGTCAGCAAAATAAATATTCCAGAATTTACAAGACCTTCTTATTCTTTATAAACCATAATGATGTAGTCACTACAAATGATTTATGAATGAACTGAAGTGTGACGTCAACAACTGATTCACTTGTTGGGAAATTCTCCTGACTGTGGTCAGGGCGATTTAAAGTTACAGACAGCAGCATGGATTTCTGATCATCCCAATTTTATTTATTTTCTAGGCATTTCAATGAGTTGGACAGTTTTTCAAGGACTTTCCAGTGCTGGAAGAGCTATTTCAATTTCCAGGATTTTCAAGTTTCCAGGACTGTGTGACGCTTGATACAAAAGTGTTTCACTATATTTTAATAGCTAATTTGGTCTCAACGACCACCAAAATAGCTTGATTAGCAAAAAAATCAGTGTATAACTCCCAATGTGCAATGATCAGAAGTGGACTTACCAGACAAAACATTTGAGATTGGACCTCTGACCATAGGACGCACCACTCATCGCATGTCTTAACACCTGAAAAAACAAAAACTAAATAATTAATATTTTTCCGGAATCATGAAATGCAATCAGCTGTGAAGACCTGTTTTATTAGCAGTCACTGTTAGAAAATGTTAAGTGTTTCGCAACAGCATTGGTTAGAGGGAGACAACTCTGACACAGCTAGACACTTCACATACATAGTTACTTCCCTTCATAAGAGAAATGAATCAAATACTTCTGAAGGTTTCCTCACCAAGCATTAAAAGAGAGATAATACAAACCCTCATTAGAAAATCGACATTAGGTGAGTTTTTACTGAGATCTTCTGTCATATCAGAAAGAACAGCTCGTCCTTCTAACACTCTCCTCACAACATTACAGATCTGTAACTGGAATATACCCGCTCGCTCCCTATTAAATTGAAACAAAAATTTAAACCATTATAGTTGATCATTTGTGTGTGGCGAACCTCCTGATTAGCTACATTACCTCACAGGGTTATAAAAAGTGACAAGATTAGAATGATTTGAGTCGACCAAAATGAATATCCAATAACACAATTCAGCTTTACATATCCCCAGCTTCACACATGTTTTCTCTT
This sequence comes from Hanleya hanleyi, assembly GCA_036873755.1. Lineage (NCBI taxonomy): Eukaryota > Metazoa > Mollusca > Polyplacophora > Lepidopleurida > Hanleyidae > Hanleya > Hanleya hanleyi. Next base: position 37,871 of record JAVTVY010049457.1, read on the forward strand.
GATAAATTCCTCCTCTATATCTATTCTGGATTTCCCAGATCGTTTCTATGTTCTATACTCCGACAGCTCCACCTCCAACCTCACTCATACTACCCCAACCCCTGCTCACCAACCCTCGCCCACATCTTCAACTTCATCTTCACATCTCTCAGAGCCACCCTCACACCATTTGCTCTCACCTTCACATCCTCCACAGCACCCTCGCATCTACTCCCACTCAAATGTCTGATCCCTACCCTCATACATTTTACCTCACATCTTCTCCCTACCCTCTCTTCCGTAAGCCCACCTCATGTCCCACCTGCACACATACACAACACTCACATCTCCCATGCCCACATCTCTTATCACGCCCTCACATCTCCCACCTTAATCTTCAAACACGAGTATGACTTAACATCCACACTCTCGCGTCTCCCATACCCACCATCACATTGTCCACCACACCCTCACATCTACTTCACCTGGGTTTTCTTTTAATGAATTCCTCCTCTATATCCATCCTGTATTCCATAGGTAATTCCTGTCTAAGATTATCTTCCATCAATACCTCAGTCATCCCCTGAAATTATAATCGTCAAACACAATCATTAGCAATATTTATACAGTGCTGGCCGTGCGGAAAATGCAGGAGAGCTAGCCATCACTCACCTCAAAAAGCTGTTACGCGAGTATGGGCGAGTGACCGTCACTCTCCTTGGAAAATGTTTAGGCAAGTGATGTTGTATATAATGGAGATAGAGATATATTCCTGAATACAGAAGAATTTAAGTTGAGATAGGTAGGTAATTCGACAGAATTCCCCTTTGCCATACTGCACGTGTTGACTGAGACGTTCTGCAAATGGTGACCATCAAACCAGGTCTGATCGGACTTCCCTTGGCTATATCTGCTGCCTGAACTACTGAGGGTTTCCGAACAACAAAGAGATGTGACATCCCGAAAAGTTGCGTGCAGTAGCATTTGAAGGTTTCGGGAGCGAACTTTCCGGAAATAGGACACGTTTGATCGAACATTGAATAATTTTTTTTTGCACAAATTATGGCTTCAATACTCGCCAAAACTGAAATTTAGGTGAGCAGGAGGTGCGCAGGAGCGACTGCTCGCCTCTCACGGCCAGCACTGTTATAATTAGTGCATGCATATGTATATTGATTTTTCCCAAAACCTGAACCAATTTAGCAAATCCCACATCAAGATTAAAACAAATTATTATCAGATTAATAATGTATGATGAAATATTTTTATATACAGACAATCAAATCATATTAAGTGTATGCTAACACCGTGTAAATAGATGAACATTTTCAGCCTGATATATCAATTCACAATGTGTATCTGTATTACCTTAAAGAAGTGTCTTTTGGAGGCTTCAGCTTGCTCAATGAGTGATAATTTCTCGCCACTTTCCCCTGTGACATGTTGTAAAGCACTGCAAGCCATGTAATAGCCTTTTAACCTGGAGGATTCTACTGCACAGAATACTGGAGACTGGACCTGTATGAGATATGACCTTTAAATTGTTTCAATGTTCTATTCCATTGTATATTAAACAAATATTTAACATGTTAGGAGATACACATACACTACATCAATTCTTTACAGCAAATAGGCAGTGAGAATTGACACTATGCTCTAAAAAACATGGCAGAAGCCCGGTGTAAAGGTCAAATTTGAACCCAAAATGAACATCAGAAGCAGTTGTTGTTCCAAGAAAGCATACTAAAATCAGTGGTATCACTGAAGATTCTCATCTCTATGTGAAGGCTAATGTTATGTCACTGTTGTTTGCCAATGCCAATTTGTAGACAATACATAGAGACTCCATTTAGCTTCCCAAAAGCTTGAGAGTTTGTTTATTCTTCATGTCATCTCATCTAATTGTCGTAAATATTGAGCATGTATTTACAATGCATAGAATCTTGGATTAGGGATTCAGGGTACAAATTTTGACTGAATCAAGTGAACTGGTTCACAGTCAAAAATAAATTTAAATATTATCACCATTATCTACCTATCACAAATGCTGTATGATTTTTTTTTAAATTAAACAAAAAGGTATCTTCACCATACCTCTAAAAGCAAATCCCTTGCTTGGTTGAACATTTCATGGGCTTTCTTGTAGTTCTCTTGATAGAAGTAGAATGCACCTTGATCAAAGAATATCTGCAACCATCACGGCATAGAGATCATACAATGAATTTCAAATTAACATTACTTTGTGAATGTTAGTGTTGAATTGCTGAAAGCTCAACCACTTCATCAACAATCAATTGCCATTACAATTTATACTTAGGCGGAAGAAACAATTTATACAAGATTAAGGAAGGATTCAAGAGACATCAAACAGGAAACTGTAACCCATACATGCCAAGTTCTATTACTGTTTTTCATGGTGTACAGATTTATTGGACTCCTTGAATGACCCAGTGTATTGTACCAACCTAGATTCATGGCAAAAAGAGTTATTCCCCTGATTGTGATTTCCCACTATTATCCCCCCTGATGTGATTTCAATGAGTTCTCTCCCTTACAGTGATTGAAAGAGTTAAAAATATTTGCAGACATTGCAGTTACTCTTCCCCACTGAGGAGGATCTAAATTCATGTGGGTTTTCTCATTTGGTGGCAGAATTTGGAGACCTCACCTGACATTGAAGTTCAATGGCAGGAACTTTCATTCCCTTGTCCCATAGATGTTTGACTATGTGGGTCTGTTCATTCAGTACCCCGAGGCTCTGCAGGGTGGGAACTCGTAGTGGTCGACCACACTGGGTGCACCTGTGTAGAACCTCCAAAGATGTTGCTTGTTGTTCTTTATTCTGAAACAGAAATTGTCACCTCAGATTTTGCACTCGTCAAACTTTATGTATTAATGTTCTATGAAATCTGTCTGACATGTCTGATACACAGAGACAAAGTAGACAATTGCTGATTTAACTAAACTACAATGTGAAGAATAGAAGTAGACACAGTGCTTCAAATTCCGTTGTTTTGAGCCTCTATGAACTAGTACCTGGTCTACACAGACATTAGAATTCAGCCTAAAGCAGCAGGGTCAGTTCAAACAGGTTTCTATCTACTTTTTGCGTTTTAAACAAATCACTCAAAATTATGACACAAGAAATAAATTGATTTCTAAAAGGAATTTGCAAATATCCGAGTCCCTGGCTTTCACAAATGCAGAAGACCAGTTATTTTCTCTTTACTCAGGTTTGAGTAGAATACAATTAACACATAGCAAAATATACCAACAATAAAAATGTATCAGAAAGAATGGTACACATGCATGAACTTACAGCTTTTACAATCGACTCATTGGCAGCCATTGCTGCTATATTTTGTTCTACAACACCAGGCCTGAAAATTGAAATAGAAAATAAACAATTTGATTTTACTGAATAGACTAATATAACACTGTATATAGATGTAATTCTTTTAGCATAAAGTACCATGGTCAGAGAATATTCAACATTTGACATATGCTAACCAAAAAGTAAAACCCTGTCAACTGTTAATAGCAGTCTGTCCTTCAGGAAGAGAACCTTGGTCTGAACGTCAATAGAGACCAATACTCAAAAGTTCTCCTGCAAACCATATTGGTGAATGTCTTCACAATAAAGTACCAGAGCAGTACTGGAGCTGTCACACAACCCCTGATGGTCCGCTCTGGTATTGTTCTGATATCTTTACAGTGACGACATAGTCCTCACTATGGTACACAGTGGTTCCATCAATGCAGAACTTTGGTATGTAGTATAGCTCTGTGTTAAATTTCCATTTCATCAGGCCAATATTGAGTGTATGAGGCAAATTTATACTCTGAGTCTGTGTTAACTATATTGTCACGAAAACGAAATGCTAAACAAGCTTATTTGATGAATGGCTTATCATGATGTTTGCACTCTTTGATACATTATAGGTACTGGTAGGTACTGAAACAGTTCATCATTTGATCCAACATATACTCTTACACTTACACTATCAAAATGATCACATTATTTCAAAACAATGTAACATTATGGAATATGTGTAAAAGGTAAAAACAGGTAGTACATTAAAGTTAGAAACTGGTCTTACCCTTGAAAAAACCCTGTCTTTGTCAGCTTGGCCGGGAAGCTGTCTTTTACCACAGATCTTAGGCACCTGTGAATAATACACCGAAGTCATGAGGGAAGATTATTGGAACATAATGCATGTAGTATATCAAATATGTTGATATCAAATTTAACTATTGCATACCGGAAAAGCAGCACTGGGCATGTTACTTACGATAAACTGATCCTTCACCACCATAGGATACACCTATTCTGCTCGATACAGAGGTTATTAAAAATGTCCTGTTCTTGTTTCCAGGCTTGATTTACTGAGACCTACATCATGTATCATCATGCCTATGGTAAGTCCTCCATTAATTCAATCACCTCCAATTTTGTGGATAAATGATAAATTCTGATAAATTTTCTCACCCCCTAAAATTCTTAACATAATGGATTATCTGTATGGGCATGGTTTTGAATCACTTTGTCATCTTTTTGTCCAAATAAATTTGACTAGCCGTGGTGGACCAGTAAGCAAACAAATTTTGAGTGATTTTAATTTCCAGAAATGCCATTTGAAGATTAAAATGAAAACTAGTGGTTAAAAAAAAAAGGACCAAAGTTTTATCATTATTTTCAGGTATGAATATTTTCTCAGGCAGCATTTAATTTGAGTGACTAGCGATTTCAAACTGAGTGGTTTGGTCTCAGAAAATATGGCGATACTGGACCAGTAAGCGTACACTTCCTTGTCAGCGAATTTTGGGCACTTTGGAGGTAATCAATTATTGGATAATCGTCAAAGTATGTTGAGAATAGATAGCGGGGCGAATATAGTACTTAGTCACTGTAGAACAGACATCGACTGAGTGAAAAACAACACAAAATGGTGGTCTACCATCAAAATATCTGTCGGAAGGAGCAGCCATTTTAGCTTAGAGCACCATCATTCCAAGAGCAAACAAGGGGAATAACCCAAATCATTGCTTCTCCCTTCCAAACACAAAGTTGCGCTCTCACCAGCATCAAAACTTTTGCTGACGATAAAGATCACGGGAGAAAATCATAGTTTTGCTAGCTATCATCACATTCACCATCAATTTCTCCAAGTTGTAGTGTAATTATTGTCTTGCTCCGATTTACGGTCAATTTGTACAATGAATGCAAATCTCAAAACATTTTATTTTTTGTCCTCCCGAGCAAGTTGTCTGCTTTTCCTAATAAAATCGGGCGAGAAACGAGCCAGTTTTCGACCGGTTCGCTTACTGGTCCTGTTCACATACTGGTCGGCAGCTGCTACCCCCTGATTATATTGTGGAAAATTTCACTTCCTGTGATTGAATTATTATATAATTTACTGTATATACAGATTACCAGAAGAAATATCCTTCTTTCGGCAGAATAATACAGATCATCTCCTAGGTTGTTGGACAGCAGTGTTAAGGTGGCTTGGCAGTATCCAAAATAACCATTTGTACAAGCTGTAGCACAGTCGAGAAGCACATCAGCGACATATCCTTGCATTCTAAACGTCATGGTTTCATAACTATCATAATGCAACATCACAATTGTCACCTCAGCTCTTTTCGAAAACAACAGGTGAAATTCATGAATTGAAGGTCTTCTCGCGTTATTAAATGAAAAAGTAGTGTGGGACCCTCCAATTTTTATTCAAGATTTTGAATCTGTACAGAATTTGGATTAATTTGAGAACTTTTAAACTGAATATGACGAAAATGATTGGGGAGCCACCTTAATGGAGACATGGTCAGTGTATCATGGGAAAACTTCCAGTTTTAAAATATTTGATTGGTCTATTCAAATTTTCAAATAGAAATCTGGCATATTCACTGGCTTTTGAAGACAACTGACAGAAAATCGAGCCAATCGCAGAGTTTCTGTCAAGGTTCATTACCATCTGTGATAAAGTTGAATAGCAAAGAGTGCCTCATCAGACAGTTGGTCAATCTCGGTCATGGGCGACTTCTTCAACTCATAATCAGCACCAAGAGTAATTTTAAGTAATTCCGACAACAAAGATTGTACCATGGGTAGGGCAACTCTGAAAGTAAAGAGATCTGAAAAATGATATTCTGTAAGTAAATCAGGGTAAATTTACTTATAAACACACTACGTTTATATACTGGTACAATATTCCCATCATTTCTTCATTATACATGTAGACTATCATGGAAGTGTGAAGAGTATCGCCAAGAACCAAGAATTTTTTGGTCAACAGGATGAAAATAATTGAAATTTTTATGTTCATCATGTTCATAGGATTTTTTCCCACTAACATTCTCATGATAATTGGAGCTAAAATTGAACACAATGTTTTATCACATTTCATATTACATTAGGCCATCCAGAATTATATTTGTATTTGACCCAAACATTTTTTTAAATTATGAAATATATGGGTAGATAGAGTTACATACTAAGCCGAAAAATATATTGTGAACGGGCCCTTTAATTCAAATATGTCACACATTTCAAGAATTCCAAATGATGAATTAAAATGTATGTACCTGCACATATTGTTTTTAGCTTTCAATAAGTGACAAAAATGAAATAAAGTTATGTTTTTCATTTAAAGCCGATTAAACAGGCAAATATTGCTACCTGGTCAGTTTTGACAAGTTTAGTTTTGAACTGGAGCCTAATTAGCAACTACTAGCATACAAAACAATCACTGATCATCCACAATTCTACTATCGTTCCACTTCTGTAACACATAGTGTAATACATGTATAATTTAATACAGTTTCAACACTTGGCAATATGTCAATTTCCTATTCACAACAAAATAGCTGGAGATACAAGTATATATAAATAAATGCACCTAATAAGTCTAAATAAGTATATTGGTCATGAGCTTTTACAGATAATTGATATCTGCTTCGTAAGTACATGTTTATATATACGTTTTTCAAAAGTGGAAGGCACTGGCACAGGGATTTATAAATCTCTTATCTTAAAAATGTTCCTAGAGACAAGTTTCGTATAGAGTTCAAATAGGGCCGCTATATCTTAGCTTATGCCATGTAGAATTTCACGTTATAATGATCACGATGTGGGATGAAGTTTACTCCTTACCAATAAATCGCGTAAGCTCCGATTTTTTGAGTACGCTATGATAGGTCTCAGATTAAATGGCAAGCGGAGTTTTGTTTGGAGTGTTTCATATTCCTCCTTCAGTATACGGGCCGCTTCAACATTCCTATGTTTATATATACGTGTACTTATATTTATGACAACTGGAGGAATTGTGTCTTCATGTACATGATATATAATTCAACCGAAATATTCACCCTTTTTCTATTATGGTCAGGTCCCATTTTAAATGAGCCGCAACCTTGAGAGCTAGTATCCTCAATGCCTGGATCTTTTTGTTTTCCTTGACTTGTTGTCGGTTGTCCACTGGAAAATTAAAAAAATCATGGGTTATTATCTACAGAAGATAATCAAAACATCTAACTTCAAAAGCCATTTCACTCTGACTTGGCATCTGGCCAAGATTTCTGCTTTCTGCTCCTGTTGCAAAGACTGACCATACCCCCACATGTATTTGAAGAAAACAAAATAAGGTTCATTCAAATATTTATTCAAAGGTCAGCTCTGTGGCTGCCCTTTTGACCATTTATTCATGACTGCACCTGTCCTCCCAAACTATATATATCATGTACTTTGGTCATGCTGGTAAAGTCTGATCCATAAAAAGATCAACAATCAAAGTCATAAATTAAAAAAAAAAAAAAAACATTGTGAATTTCGCCCCAATATTGACCTTGGACTCAATGCAGGCTCTTAGCTTGGATACTCTACATTTTAAATTAATCATGTTTTGTTAGTGTGTTGCATTCCCTTACAAAACTGATACCATGTTCAAAGCTTTATCTTAGATGTTAGGAACAAATGATTTCCTGTCCATGTTAGCCTAGTACATGGTTGTCTCATTACAAATTAATAAATGCTAATATAGTCAATTTCAGATGAGAAGTAGTCTGGTCATGATCAGGATATTTTGGTCATTTGACATGTTTGAGAAAAGATGTAAACTCTGTGAAATTTAAACAATGACGAAGTAATAAATCATTCGTTAATGGTGGGTAAATTTTCACCAAGAAATAAATGCTTCTGCTGGGGTTATTGACAGCAGATGTATTATTCTCCGCTCTCGTTTAGGGAGAGTTGTCTGGGAGAATATAAATTACTAGAAAGAGAGAGAGAGATAGAATTAAGGTTTAATGTCGCGTTCAGCAATTGAATAACTAGGGAATACATTCTACGTTAATTTACATGTAGTTATTATACTATGAATGGGTTATGTAATGTTGGTACTCTTCTGAGTACTAGGTCAACATGGTGAAGGTCTTGCATTGAGAAAAGCATATGTATTATCCAGGACTAATCAGATAATCCGTGTAAGCTTGGATTATACCTGTTATAGAAGGAGGTTAATTACAGGTGACATTGTTAGATTCAGGTGTCCCTGTACTAGCTTACCAGGGTAGACTTACACATTGATGATGTGCTTGTTCAATCAACAAGCTTTAAGGCAGTTATTATAATATTCTGCGCAGTATGTCATGTTCATACACATGCATGTTGGAAGGGATGACAAACCTGATAAATATTACATGTGTATTTACAACGCTGGAATTCTGTAAGATTTTGCATCTATCTCAAACTAGTATACATACATGTACTTTAATTTTAGGGGGACATGACATGTACTTTAAAGTGATCGTAAACCCTCCAGTAAAGTTTCCAATAAATGAAAGACCAATGCAAACAGTGTGGGAAAATATTTATTTTAATTTTTTACGATTTTATTACACAGAGTAAAATGCAAATAAAGCATGGTATTCTATGGTGATCTGTTGCAATCATACTTGGGTCCAGTGACGTCACACTGCCCTAATACATATATTTCAAACTGTTTATCAGTTTTCGATGAAAGTTCCTTATAAATTTCTCACCCATGCTTTCTTCCTGTTTCCACTCAGAGTAGCCATTATTGGTCTGTCCGTTTCCTGGATACAGACTGGCCACATGTGCCTCAGCTTGCTGCAGGAATTGCACAATGAGTTGAGTTGCGGTTGGATCTACAAATAAATATGAAAAAGTATGGTATTACATGTACCAGTATCATGACGATGTACACACATCATGTTACAGACTGATGGATAGAAATATCAGAAGATAACCTTAGCCTGACTAGATGTCAACCACAATGTTAACCTAATCTGCTGCATTATTGAAACTGTTAACAAATATTAAAATGCATGCCCAAAATACTTATTTTCAAACCTCACACACTTGATATTCCAGTCTCTCCATTTTAAGGAGAGTGAGGTCTCTCGCTCTGCATCACTTTCCCAATGTTTATCCTCAGGAGAGCCTTTAATCACTCTCCTGAAAATTATAAATTCAATAGAGAGATATTGGAGGGATTGATCAATCGCGCATTACTCACGCAAAACAAAATCCAGGAGAGTGATCAAGAGTTCTGGCAGATTTACAGACATGAGAGATTGATAACATCCCCTAAATGCTAACTCAATCGACTCACTGAGCTGATAAGCAGTAATGCAGACATATAAAGCGGACATATTCTTGTCAGCAAACAAAAAGGCTTCTACTGTTTGAGGCAGGCAGACTTCAACCTGTGCCAGTCTCCTTTAACTCGAGATGATGTAATGAATTCATAATAAGTTGATTATTTTTCTCTATTTGGGTCAGTTCTTTCAATTTAATGCACTACTATGAAAAAGATGACAGTCTTGCTCGGTCTCGTTGATAAACGTAGGCCGGTCGAAACATTGGGTCAGAGATAAACAAAGCACACAGTGTGGTCCAACATCAATCGATTCCGACAGTAATTATCTTAAAACTGTAGGCAGTTTAATGCTTAGTATGCATATATGCATATCAAGTATGCTGTATGAAATGTAAGTGGGTCTTTACCAACAACAGTTTAACTAGAACCTGTATCGAGTGACAAAATTTTCAGGTGCTTTGATGCTGATAGACTTCACTCAACTGTTGTTTAAAAAAAACCCTGAAATTTGCATCAATGCTGCGAGAAATCTGAAAAACATCTTGAGATATAATATCTTGATATGTATGCCTGATTGTGACATTTTGCCTATTATGGATTATGCTGCTTTTCAGGATCTGAAAATGCTCAAATATCTTAAAAGTCGACTGTTTCATTTCATTAACGATAGGATGAATTTTCTGTCGAGCCTCAATTTAATGAGGCCCACATGGTAAATTAGCTCAGCCTTCCGTTAGATACGTTTTCTATGGAAGTACATTCAGATTATTCCTTATATTATTCTTACATATTTTCCTGGGATTCCTATAATTTAAAAATGTCCACTTGGAATGTTTCATCATCATGTAAAATTTCACATTGTTATTAAATAAATTGGACGTTTTTGTGACTACCACATCCATGACATGTAAGGTGGCGGACGTACCACCATATCAACTGTTGCTCTAGGTCACATTACAGGGCATTGCGATCTGCCGCTTCGAAAAACAGGGCATGTTTCATAGGCCATCAAAGATTGAATCTTTTTCACAGAAATGTCGGTTCCCATTAACAGATTATGGTGGCAATGTTCCATGAGTACTTTGGCTAATAAAAAGTTACGTACTGGTTGGAAACCTTTCATAAATCACTATCAGTATCAGTTCTCAGGGTTCCGAAACCAATACTGCAATGATACAAATGTCTGGTGGTGACTGTAAGTATGGCAAAGATAACTGATCGTTAACTGTCTTCTCTGACTGTCAATGTTTTTCTTATCTCCATAACATCAATATACTGCTGGACAAACCACGTTGTCATAATGTCAGTCACACAGTCAGTGGCACTGACAGGTCTCACAGAGAGACCAGTTTCCGATTTCAGCATACTAACTCACCATTGTTTTCGTCAGCCAAATGATTTTCCAGTAATTTTTCATCTAGTAAAAATTCAAACCAAGAAACCGCTGGCATATGCACTGGACCACTGGCATTAACACGAGGGAAAGTGTCCGACATCGTTGTAAAAAGTCAGCATTCTTTTCAGACTGGATCTGTCGTCCAGGGACACTTTCGCCTCTTTTGCCGCGTGCGCCTCCACTTAACCCCGTACCCACAAACCTCCAGCTGAAAAATGGTTGCTGGTAATAATGTCCCATAGTGTTGTGACTGAAACGTCAAAAGTTAATAGGAATAAGGTAACACTAAAGATTTCCACTTCCGGAAGGAGCGACGATGTTGTTTGTGGGGAGGTTGATTTTCTCGAGTTTTGTCAAAATTCTTCCTTGTAACATCAACTTGTCGCTCCGCTGAAAACATTTACGATGCGTTCTGTTGATAAACAATGAAATTGGTGGAGTTACAAAGCGAAACATCTAAGAATGTAGTCTACATTGACTGTAGATCAATCCGCTGAGTGGAAAGAAACTGTGCAACAACAACATGGTCGCCATGTTAATTGTTATGACTGTCAAACAGGCTTGATTTCAACGACATCCTTATGAGAGGCTGTATAGAAAACCAGGATAATGTGTTCAAAGATTTAGGTCATCTAGTAGATGCTAGATCTTTAAAAGATTAGGATTTCAGTTTCGCTAACTTGGATTGGGGCACTGACACCGCCGTGCCACTGACTCCAAGTCGTTGTCTAGACAGTCAGAATTTTTTAATTATGGCAATGTTAAATACAGATATCTCGGTGCCGCTTCCACCTGTAATACCTGCCAAACCTGTGTCATCCCTATCGGATTCAGAATCGGATCCCAAAGATCTGTATCCTGCCTACATTGACATTAGCGACTTCCTACAGACTGAGGTAACTAACAGATGCAGCAATGCATTTGCAAAGTGATGCTTGATCTGTTGATGGATGTTAAAAAGACCTATTTGTGCTTGATAAACAACGGTTACAGCTAAAGCAGTTGATCATACATGTATTTCAACAGTTTGTGAACCTTGTAAACATTTGTCGTGAAATTCACAGTTTAAATGTGAAATTTTTCGTTTGAAGATGCAGAAAGCCCCAAAAGTTTCAAAGTGGAGAATAGTAGCCCATATTATGACTGGTCCCAAAAGTGTTGATAGCTGAAAATAATGTTGTCAAGATGATGGGATCTGGGCCCACTGTGTCCTAAAATAGATGACCTGACTTCCCATTTATAATTCGATATCTTCTCCATAAATCTGTTATCTGATTTGCAATAGAACAAAATAGCATGGACATAATGGAAACAGACGAAGTGGCAAACGGCAAATTGACAAAATGGCAATCAGAGGCAAACGGACAAAAGGGCAATATTTTTTTATAACTATCTTGCGGCTTTCTATGTAGCATTTGGGGTATTATTTAGTACTGAGAATATGGATATCTTTGCACTACAATCTTTGTTGTTGTCCAACCATACAATACAAGACCTATGTTAACCACCCTTTGTCTCCAAATAAGCATTTTTACTAATTAATTATATAACATGCATTTTGTCTTCAGGTCATATTTTGCGAAAAGAATTTATACTGATACAGGTATATTTCAAGTTTTCTCAATAAAATAGCCTGGCTTTCAGGACATCATGGGTGTGAAAACTCCTCTCACCGCTAGTCTTTCCCAAATTGGACAACAGTAGACTAGTGACTTATTTAAATCACACCATGTTGTACTCTTTCTGATGGATGAATATCTCCAATAATAATGAAAAGATAGTATGCCTAATAATATTTCAATTTAGTCTATAACTACATACGTATTGAATAGTAAAAAAAAACAAAACCATCCTCTCCAAGTAAAACCCAGTACAATGAGTACATTTATGATTAATTGCTGATTAACATGAATGAATTGCAAAAAAATATATAATACCCCATATACTCAATAGAATATGCATCACGATAGTTTGAAAAAAATAATTGTCATTTTCTCCATTGCCATATTTTCCGGTTGCCATTTTGTCCGTTTGCCATTTTGTCCATTTTGTCTGTTTGCCGTTATGTCCATTTGCCATTTTGTGCACTCACCTTACCTTTGGGGTTGTCTTTCACTATCATATCTATCCACATTTGGTATTATTCATAATATAGACTACTAATCTCCGCTTTCGAAAATGAACATTTTTTCATACTTATTGCATCTTTAAAACATTACTTAAATACTTCATGCATGTTTGAACACCTCTAGTAGCACATATTTATAAACAGTAAGCCTCTCATCTCTGGTCACCCATACATCATGACAGTACATTATCTCCTGTCTGCCTGTTAGGCCAGTACTCATCTGTTAATAATTATGTTTATTTATCATTTCAGTATGAGAAGTGTATGATGTGTCAAGGTTTTTATGGGAGTAACTTTGGTCAGCCTGTCTGCAGTACTTGTCATGTGTTCCTGTTCATGACAGATATCAATAAGGAAGAGGATGGAGAGGCTGGTGAGGAGTATAAAGAGGTGAGATCTGTCTCTCCTGTCAGGGGCACTTCAACACTGAAAGAATTAACCCTAGCCTTTCAGGTATAAGATTTTCATAAACACACATATAAGCCCATCCCTTTATCTTGGTACCTGTTGTTACACCTCAACACTTGATTTTACACTTTTAAAGTTAACTTCATTGTGTACCCTCAATGCCCATGCACAGGTCCACCTGTAAACCTCTCTACTTGGATTACCTGATTTTCTTCCTCCTTTGCAATTGAATGCAGACAGTGACTGGAAGTGATTCTACCTTCATCCCGAAAATCTTGGATATATTTACCACATGACGTCTTGTGATTCTTGCCAAACAAACTAAGCTCTCTGACGATCCATTGTGATCACCAGTGTCTGTAGAGCCTAATTTTCAAAATTCAATTTTTTTTGTAGTTTTGATTAGGTTCTTGTTAGGGTTAGGGTTTTGCTAGGGTATGTTTGTTTGGGTGTGGAAAAATTCACAGTCAATATCTCTTTAATTAAACTATTGTAGAAAGCAGACTCAGATGATTCAGGGAATGAAGAACCAGACATGGCAGATGATTTCTACATGAAACCAGAGAGTCACTCCAAGGTTCTACGTCCTGGTTCACATAAGATGGACAAACTCGCAGAGAGGATCTGCTCCCTGACGATACCGCGGGACATAGAGAAGGAAGCTGTTCCTGAGGGCCTAGTCGATTCTCTCCCCCCTGAAGGTACATGTTTATCTTAAACATCCAAGACATTGGCATGTACAATCAAGCCTGTATCATTATATATGGTCAACTGACACCTGGATGAGCAGAGAAACAACGTCCCTGTTTGGATAACTCCGTCTAGTTGATCCATCGGATCCATATGTGGAGATTTGATACTCTGGGACAACTCGTAAAAGTCGCTGGAGTTCCTAGAGAGGTTTCGTCTTTCAGTTAGGAGGCCTGTGACAAAGGAGAACATTACTTTATCTGGATACAACAATGAATCTAGATGAGAGGCTTTTCAGTTATAAAAGGTTTAACAATATTTAGAACTTGCATGAAAGATCGACTATCGAGAATTTTGAGCCCATTTAAGTTGCCTCCATACAGAGAGCTTGGTTGGGATCGTTTTTCAGCAACCTGCGTAATACAATATGACCGCTGTGACTTTGACCCCCATTCAGCCGTGCTATAAACCTGTGACTGCAATAGCTCAAAAATGATTTGTTCGATTGACATCAAACTTGGACAGTGGGTTTGTATGGGCGAGAAGATGGCTGTGATTGTTTTTCGGTAATCTGTGTAATCCAATATGGCGGACGTGGCCTTGATCCCTATTCAGCCATGCTACATAAGTGGTTGACTGCAAATATGATTTGTCTGATTAACATCAACCTTGGACATGAAGGTGACTGCAGTTCAACAATTTGTGCTGTGAGCAGAGGATTCTACATGTTCCCCCTTGAGAGCCCTGCCTTGTTCTGATAGGAGAGCTCACACAAATCTCAATACCAGATCCTCTGGGGTATCTCATTCAAACAGCAGCAACAATGTACAGGATGCCAAAGTTGGACTTTTCATTCTTCTTAACCTCTGTAATTCAGAATCCTGGTTCAACTGACATTTACAATAAACACTCTAAAAATTCGATCACAAGTAATGCAGATTCTAACCACTAAATGCTGGAGTGATCACTTTATTAACCCTTTCACCGATATATACCCCTGGGTTTGGCTTCATATAGGCTAGGTGTATAGCTTTAAACAGGGAATGATAGGTGAAAGGGTTAAAACGTAAAGTTAATCTATACAGATTGTCTATACAGTTTCAGTATTCTATAGATTTATATTTGAGTTCTAAAATATGTTAAATGTTTTGAAATTTACAGTATTACTGGTAGTGTTTAAATACCTGGATGACATTTCCTTGTGGACGGCAGGCAATGTGTGCCCGAGATGGAAGCAGATCTTGGAAGGGGAGACAACCCAAGAGCAGTGGAAACGTTTCATCTGTCTCCGATGGCCATTATTCAGACCTCAATATAAAGTTCGCTGTTGGAGGACCATTTATTCCAAATTGTAAGTCCATTTTGCATGGAAAAGTTTCAACATATTTTCTTATAGCCAAGATTTGAAACATTAAAATTGGATTTGCTTTTTATCATACAGGAAAACATCTCGTGTTTTCTTCACCCCCTTCCCTCACCATCTTTTCATACATAGTATTTAAAAGCTCACATCCTCCTTCCCTCTGACAATTTGCCACTAATTCACGATAATATGTTTGTATTTTCCAGATTGGAAAGTTCCCCCTGTAGATACTGTTTGGAAAGTATGATGTTACAGGTAGGGTTGTAATATGTGTGAGGTATGTCCTTATATGAATGAGATAAAATGTCCAATCATTCATGTCACCGACATTCTCTATTGATATATTTCCATTTATCATAGAATCTAATCTTTCAATACCATATCATTCAGATGTGAGGCATGTGTCCAGCTTCTGCTGGAATTCTGAATTGAAAATACGAACATGATAACTTATAAATCACTGGTTTTTTTTGAAAATCTAGTTAATATGATGAAGTTATATTCGGTGAAATGTCCTGTTAAAAAATATTTGAAGTGGGAATCCTGAAAGCATACATGTTCTACATTGGCACTTTCTAAATGCATGAGTAGTAACTTTTTATTTCTTTTGACCAAGTTGTAGGGGATACTTTGTCTCAGCTGCATTTTTTCTGCTTTATATAACTCCAGAGCACACCACCTATAGAAGAAAATTCATGGAGGCATCGTCGGTTACGAAGCGAGTTAAAAACCTTGAAGACAGATCCTCCAGAAGGAATTCAGGCGACCCCATTAGACAGACACTGTTGTCACTGGCAGGCTTCCATCACTGGACCACAAGGGAGTCCTTATCAAGGAGCAATGTTCTTACTCTACCTACGAATACCTGAAAGGTACATATAGTGAAATGCCTTCTCATGCAAATAAGACCTACTTGTTGCTCCTCTGAAAGGTCTGAAAACGTCCATAAGTATTTCATGTCCAATCAATCTTGCCAACCAATTAAGACAACATGCTTCAATGGCTGTTGGGATGATTGTTGACATTTGAAAATGCTAGTTAGCCAAGCTCAGAAAGTTGCCTATTCCCTCCGCTTTGAAGCAGTGCTTTAATTGGTTAGTTACCAGAGGTCGCAAGACATGACCTTGTATGGAGTCCCCACATCTGAGTGACAATTATTTTAAGCAGACTGCAGGGGAATGATTTTATCAGATTAAAATGAAGATTTGAACATTCTGATATTAAAAATGACACCAAGCATCTCATATATGATTGACTCAATGTCTTTTATACGCCCGTCAATTATGACTAGTGGTATTATGTTATGATGTCCATCCATACATTCCTCTGACTGTCAGTCTGTTAGCTTTTCTTGTGAACACAACTAGTCAGAGTTTTCTCTCAATTCTTATGAGAATTAGTGCACAAAATTCACATGCGCATGTGACTTATTCAACGTCCTGCAACATTTTATCTCTGACAGTTATGCCACTTTATCATCGAAAAATACTCCCCTTAAATGCAACTATAATCTCAGTGTTTTCATTAAATTGTTGAGAAAATGGTACTCTATTATTGTCACAGTGTGACAATGTGCATGTGCCGTTTTTAATCACGCAAGATGTTTGTCCAGTGTTAAACCTCTTTTAGTTTATCGTTGAAAATATTATTTCAATAGTACTTCATTCCCATAAGCATAGCTTTCTCTGAATTGTTTAAGTATGGCCTTTATGCAGTGCCAATTGGTGGCTAGCAATTTTGTAAGTCCTAATGAATGTGCTTACATATGTATGGACATATATTGAAGCCTCTTTGGGCTTGTTTCCGTGGTAATGCTGTGAGACTGGGATATCTACACCGGCCTGTTGTGTAACATTTCTCAAGCATGTAAAGTATACTAGAGTATAACATGTTATTTCCCAAAGTCCTATCTGCCAATTGTAAGTATCAAGTCGTGTGGTGTATATATTAGTGATCGTAAGATTTTTGGTCACCAAGAAAGTGAGATTCACCCAGGCTGCAGTACAAGCAGTGAACCTAACTGCTGCTGTTCAGGTGGCAGACTTAATTATGCCCCCCCCTCTAATTAGAGGGGGGGCATATAGTGATCGCTTTGTCCGTCCGTCCGTCTGTCCATCCGTCCGAATTTCTTGTCCGCGCGATATCTCGGTTAATAATTGATGGACAGGATTGAAACTTCCATGGAATGTGGCCAGTGCCTCGTAGTTGTGCAGCGTAGAGTTTTTTCCGAGTTCCGGTATAATTTTCAAGAGTTATGGCCCTTTTTCTGAAATCTCTGTGAATGGGACTTGTCCGGGCTGGATCTTGGTTAATATTGTATGGACAAGTATGAAATTTGCATGATATGTGGTCAGTGCCCTACAGCTGTGCAGCGTAAAGTTTCTCCCCGTTTCGCTTATATTTTCAAGAGTTATGGCCCTTTGTTCCTGAAATCTCCGTGAATTGGGACTTGTCTGGGCTGGATCTTGGTTAATATTGTATGGACAATTATGAAATTTGCAGGGTGTGTGGTCAGTACGCTGTAGTTGTGCAGCGTGAAGTTTCTCCGTGTTTCGCATATATTTTGAAGAGTTATGGCCCTTTGTTCATCAAGTCTTTGTGAATTGGACTTGTCAGGGCTGGATCTCGGTTAATATTGTATGGACAAGTATGGTATTTGCAGGATATGTGGTGAGTGCCCTGTAGTTGTACAGCGTGAAGTTTCTCCGCGTTTCGCGTATATTTTCAAGAGTTATGGCCCTTTTGTTCTTGAAATCTTTGTGAATTGGGACTTGTCCCGGCTGGATCTCGGTTAATATTGTATGGACAAGTATGGAATTTGCATGATATGTGGTCAATGCCCCATAGTTGTGCAGCGTGAAGTTTCTCTGCTTTCGGTTATATTTTCAAGAGTTATGGCCCTTCAAACCTAAGTGAATGGGATATATTTATTTGTCCAGGCTGGATCTCAGTCCATAACCGATTTGGACCGGGAAAATGGCTATAAAATTGTTATTCTACATTCCAAAGCAGACCACATAGGTCCTGAAGTATGAAATTGCCCCAAAAAGAGTGAATTGGATGCAAAATTCAAAGTTCATGATCGCTTCATAATTTCATCACAATATACTCCCAAGGAATGTAGGTCTCATAACCAGGTCACATTTTTGGATTTGGTGAAAGCCCCGGGCGACCATCTTGCATCAGAACATTGTATTATTACTTGTTGGTCGATACTTTGAATATGTATTATGCAAGGCATGCCAAAAAAAGTGACTGAAACAGAATTTTTATAATTAGCCAAATTAGGCCTCCACAGACCAATACAGAAAAGAACAATGGCGGAGCAGTGTCAGATTAAAGCGGAGGGGGGGGGCTTACAATTGAGCAATCTCTGATTGTTTCCTTGCTGTGTTTCATAGGTAGTGTATTTGTCCCCCTTGTGTATGACTAATATTTAACTATACTTAACTTCCTGTTGTTTCTTTTCTCCTTATAACAGTTATCCGATGAGACCCCCTAAGGTGAGGTTCATCACCAAGATCTTCCACCCAAATATCAGTCGCCATGGTGACGTGGGACTGGATTCGATACACCACAACTGGAGCCTCGCTTTGACCATTTCTAAAGTGCTCATCAGTATACAGTCACTGTTAACCGATCCGTACTGTCACGTGTGCATGGAGCCCACGATTGGTCGGCTGTTTCTAACCAATAGAAAAGAATTCGACAGAATCGCTAGGTTATGGACGTGGAAATACGCCATGCATGATTATCTCTACCCATGTGATATTGACTTAAATGGCCTCTGATCTGAACAGAATCACTCTCATGGTCATTACTCTTAAGGCTGTATCTCCAATCTCTCTTCACAATGGCATGTTGGAGGGGCGTATAAGACCATTGAATACCATTCCATTGTGGATTTTGGTTTTACACGTCACAGGTGCATGTATGTTTGGAAAATGTAAAACTGGTAGATGTATCTGTGACTTCATTCACCTTCAATTATTTATTGGGATCGTCTTCCATAAATGAATCATGACAAAAAAGTTTGTCCTGAAGACCAGTCCATTCAACATGGTCAAGCACATCAGGGGAGACGACTCCTATTTCAGAGGGCATATTCTGGCATATTTGAGATATGGAGCCTAAACCAGGCGAGGTATTCATACTTAACATGCTTCTAAACCCAACAGATGGTGCTCAGTTATGGACAAAGATAACAGGTACAATGTCTTGTGTATGTGGGATGGGTCATTGCCTGACAGATACTGTACTCGCTCAACAAACAAGTGGATGGTAGAATACAGGACCATCGTGTGACGGCCATCAGTAGACATCATGGAATGTATTAATGACATATTGTGATAACGTTTATTTCAACACAACCATGACAACAAAGATATGTGACGGGGTTACTTTTAGCATTTAAATTGTGCATACAGCATTACATTGGTTGGGAGTGGTTCGTTTGAACAATGAGAGATGAATATATTTTTTTGGAATTAGCTTCCAATCGGTGGTTTGGTTGGACTGAGTCATACATACCTAGTACTTTAAATATGCATTTTCAAACAGATTTTTTTAAACTGTAATTACGGAATCTGTTTTGCAATAAAAATTACTGCAATTTCTACAACAAAGCTATCAGAGCACACCAAAGTTTAAATTGCTGATTTTCCTATTCCAACATGATTGAGAGATTTCTCTCTAAAACTTTTGCATGGCCTCAAGTTAATCTTACAGATTTGGTCAGTGGATTTTGTAAAACTTTGTACTTATTGGTGAAGCATAACATCCATTCTGGATAACTTGATTCATTGTAACAGTTTTACAATCTGTGATTAAGTTCTGCTAGGTACTGTTTACTTCTAGCTGAGAAATGAAACAAAATCTGCGTAACAATGAGAACTAGTGTAAGGGTAAAATATAATCTAACCTGGACTGATCTCTACATGATAGAAGCCCTCCAGCTTAGGGCAGCATGGTTTGTACCATGTTTGTCTGGTACAGGAGGTAGATTAAAGTACCAAACAAATTAGGCTCTCTGACGATCCATTGTGATCACCAGTGTCTGTAGAGCTTAAATTTCATTTTTTTTGTAGTTTTGGTTAGGATTTTGTTAGGGTTAGGGTTTTGCTAGTGTATGTTTGTTTGGGTCATCGTCGCCGTGTGACCAATAAGGTTAGGTGCGACGTTAAACTTCAAACAATCAACCAACCAACTACATGATAGAAGATGTCAAATATGATGTATGTAGTTATTTCCTGGATGAATTTGGATATTTTCTGAGTCGATTCTCTTTACCAAGGAGGCGGGAGCTATGCTTTGATTGGCAAATTACCAGAGGTCACTGGACTTGACCTTTTTATTGAAGTCCTCTGCCCAATAAGCAGAGTGAAATTTTTGTCATATTTTTTATCAGAGTGTGGTGCTCTCAGTTTCCAAACTTTTGAAAGACAGAAATGAAACTGGCAATGCTGTGTGTAAGCTGGTTCTGTTGACATTATTCTTCAATATTGTATATTTTACTGAAGTACAGTTTCTATACTGTATGTTTGTCACAAGACAATGTTTTGCATAAATAATAATAATAACAATGACTTTATTTCAGACTCGGGGGTCCATATAAAAGAGAGAAGATTACACACACAGACATGAAAAAAAAAATGTATGACCTGATAATAGAAATAAAATATGTCAAATTACTATTGATTATTATTGATTTGTTCTGCAAGGGCGTCGGAAGCAGTACGTATGGCCGTAACAAGAGGTACATTGCACCTTGTACACTTTTCATTTTGTACCACCTGTAAATATTGTTTACAGTGTTCTGGTGTATATCCTATTGGGAACAAAACACTTTTCAGATGCTCTCAGTGAGCGCCATTTCAGGGCCATATTTCAAATAAGCGCCAAGGCTGCAAGGGAGTACCACCTCTCGGGCTCTCCCCCGTTCGGTTGGCTTGGCTCCTTCACCACTGTACCACTTTGAATTTGCATCTGACGCCCCTGTTCTGTGTTAAAAATGAACAAGATCTCAGTAATGGACAGTTTGTGTGCAGGGTATATATCAATATATTGTAGGCATTATCACCCCAGTGTCACCCAGTGTATTTCACGGAGGCACTGACTGATGCTCTTCGTTGGCTGTAACAATGAGAGAACAGTACAACAGAATTTGGTACGGTACGCTGTGAACCATTCCTCGGACTCCAGAGAGACAGAAATAAACTTGACATAAAAAGCAAAAAAAAAAAAAAGAAACAAACAATAATCCAGATCATGAAATTCAATATGAACAATTTAATCATCAATGTTCATGTTTTTAAGGGCTGGGTGAAGCCCTTAAAAACATAGAAGCCGAACATGTAGCGAAAGCCTTGCTAGACATTTTCACTAGAGTTGGCGTACGATGTGAAATTTTGACTGATCTTGGTTCCCAATTCACTTCCGGTGTCCTGCAGGAAATGAGTAGACTTCTATCTATAAAATGACTCACTACAACACCGTACCATCCGGCTTGTAATGGCCTTGTCGAGCGATTTCATGGCACCCTGAAGAGTGTGTTGAGGAAAATGTGTTCTGAACGTCCAAAAGACTGGGACCGATACATTGGTCCGTTGCTATTCACGTATCGTGAATCACCGCAAGATAGCTAGGGGTTCAGTCCTTTCGAATTGTTGTACGGACGAACTGTTAGGGGTCCGATGTCCATTTTGAAATAAGTCTCGGCGCGTGAAATCGACAATCCGGAAGTTAAATCCACTTAACAGTACATGTTGGACTTAAAATCCAGATTAGAAGATACATGTGCAGTTGCACAAAGTGAACTTCGTAAATCACAGAAACATTACAAGCGTTACTATGACCGGAAGTGTCCTAACCGAAAGTTCAAGGTCGGAAACAAAGCCTTGGTTCTCTTGCCCACTGACAAGGCTCCCGGGGATTGACCTGGGGTGTCGTTGTGCACACTCCAGATCATGGTAAGAATAGGTCTCGGCTCCTCAGAGAGCTTGTCGTAAGAGGCGAATAACTGGGGATCCCGTGTGTGAAAAGGAATAGGACCCCCACCCGTGGGGTCTCGGGTGTTAAAAGGAATAGGACCCTACCCGTGTGGTTCCCGGGTGTGAAGAGGACGTCGTGATATGACTGAAATAGTGTTGAAAGCGACGTTAAATCATATTCACTTACTCACCCTGACAACAACAAATTGCTTATGCAGTGGAAAAGCCCAGTTCCTGTGATAGAATGTGTAGGCAGTTGTGATTATAAGTTGAATGTGCAGGTAAAGATTAGAACATACCATGCTAATTTGTTGAAATTGTATGAGGAGAGAGAATGTATTCCAGCAATGGCAGAAATGGACGTTTGTTGCGAAGCAATAGATGTGGCGTGCACTGTTGTCATTGACGATGATCATCAAATTTCCACCGACGATTTGTTGGAGTTTACTCTGAAGGGTAAGGAAAGTGTCGCTGATGCCCGCGTGTCAGACGTGTTGTCCGGTGACCATCAAGCGGAAATAGTAGAGCTTCTCGGTGAGTTTTCTGATATTCTGACTGATATTCCTGGCCGAACAAATCTTGTTGAACATGAAATCAAGTTGACAACCGACATTCCAGTACGCTCCAAATCGTATCCGTTACCATTTGCATTATGTCATACTGTCAAGGATGAAGTTGAGCAAATGTTAGAATTAGGTGTAATTGAACCCTCTGACTCGGTGTATGCCTCGCCCATTGTATTAGAAAAGTAGCCTGATGGGAGTAACAGATTTTGCATTGACTTCCGGCGATTGAATCGTTTTACGGTATTTAATGCTGAACCCATTCCCTGCTCGGAGGAACTTTTCACTCAATTGACAAAGGGCAAATATTTCATCAAAATTGACCTACGTAAGGGATATGGGCAATTACCTATGGAGGAGAGATCCAAGTTAAAAACCGCGTTCGTAACACCGGAAGGACACTTTCAGTTCCGGGTCATGCCGTTCGGTCTGGTCACGGCAGATTTAGCCATATGATGCGCAAACTTCTTCGTAGCATAGACGGAGTAATGAACTACATTGATGAAATCTTGGTATACTCCCGAGACCTGGGAAGAGCACAAACGCGTAGTTAGAGAAGTGTTGCAAAGACTGCGTGATGCGAACTTGACTGCTCGTCCGTCTAAATGTTTCTTTGGATTCGCTAGCTTGGAATTCCTTGGCCTTATAGTTGGAAATTCAACTGTTTGTCCAAATCCCGACAAAGTGAAAACTGTGATTGAGGCAAAACGACCACAAACTAAGAAACAGATTCGATCGTTCTTGGGTCTAGTAGGTTTTTACCGGAAGTTTATTCCGAACTTTGCAGCCATCGTGGTACCGCTAACGGACAACCTAGCAAACTGATGTGGTCTAACAGCTGCGAAAACGCTTTTTGTACCTTGAAACAACATATGTCGAGCTCTCCAATTTTGCGACGGTCATTCTCCAGACAGACGCGTCAAATGACGGGAACAAAATGCTGGAAAATTTCCGATTGCTTATGCTAGCAAGAAACTGTTATCTCGTGAAAGAAACTATTCAACGATAGGAAAAGACAGCTTAGCCATTGTATGGGGAATACAGAAATTCGAAGCATATCTTTATGGGCAACAGTTCATGTTAGAATCACCAACCTTTGATCTACATTTCAAGGAGATGCTTTTTGCTACACCAAACTGGGTCATAATCTTTTCTGTAGACTAAGTCTAACCGTGGACAAGTCTCGACTTGTCGAGAACTGAAGTCATGGTCTATAAATAGAACGGGTTTTCCCATGACGTCATGACGTATAAATAGTACGACCTTTTATGGAGCATTACATGTTAAGTAATAAAACGGTCTTTTAGTGATTTATAAAAACGGTTTTTCGCAATGATGTCAAGATCTATAAATAGAACTAACGTCATGATCTTTGAACATTTGGACGACTGGGGCTCAGAGGTGTACGATCTGCTATTATAGGAATCTGAGATGTGGTTCTATGCTACTTTATGGACCATGCGATGTTAGTTCATCCTGGCTTTCTATAACATTCTGTATGGCAAATCAATGAGGCGAGTCCGGTCTTTAATGAGGGTCCATTGAGTATGTGTTAAGACGAGTCCTTTAATGGTAGCTTTACCGTTGAGGAAATAGCGTAGATCCACCCTCAGCATGTTGGTTTATAAGCATACAGTAGCTCGAATATAGTTGTCAATGGCTACTTGTTGCATAGGAGCGCATAGCGTTCTATTGGGGATGATGGTTATCTTGGGTGGATTATGGTCCTGTGGACAGGGTATACACTTTACACAGGAAGTATGAACGGTGGATAGAATAACGACTGGAATGATAAGAAGCAATATGATCGCGATGGAAGCACCTTTCAGATTGACGAGCGTTCTCTCGTACTGATTCATGGTGAATGAAAAGGGATGTACACGCGGACATATAGGTATTGACGATGACGTCAAACCACATTTAGAAAGAGTGCATGTATATGTAAATGTTCACCTCTAAAAAACAAATGAATTCGTTGAAGACTACATGCATGATAGTATAGAAATTTTCAGGTGTGGGTGTATACAAATTTCCCTGACATAGCTATGATGTATATGTAGAGCATTCACATGACTCACTGCTCTTTGTTTATGGGGAGACTATTGGCATACATAGATGTGGGGCATTACATATTAAGTATCAAAACGATCTTTTAATGATTTACAAAAGAACAGGGGTTTTCCCAATGACGTCATGATCTATAAATAGAACGGACGTCATGACCTTTGGAGGACTATTAAATATTAAGTACCTAAACACTTTTTTAGTGAGCATTACATATTAAATAACAAAACACTTTTTTAGGGAGCAGTACATATTAAGTAACAAAAATTAAACATTTATAAACAATGTTACTATTTATTATCAATCACAACGCATATAAGGGAAGTGGGAAGAGGTGCCGACATACTGACAGAGCCACATGACTTCACAATATAGTCTTCTGGTTAACCTATTCTCAGGTACGCTTTTATTGTACCTGTTCATGTGGCAACTTGGATGACATGACCACACGGCCCCTAGCACCGGCATAAGCGGTATTAGATACAACTCTAGAGAGCTATGCTGGAAATGCTCTGACAACTCGTATATTGGTAATTGGTTTGAAATCAAATCAAACCTGCTATTGCTAGCCTTAATCCTCCATTGGAGATTCCATTTGCAGAATAAAAGTTATCTCCCCTTAGGGAGCTCAGTCAGGTTGCTCTGCACCTGCGCTCTCATGAAACCCTCATCTTTCTTACTCCTGCAGCCTGTAGTGTGTGTTTGTGCAAGGCCGTAGAGTGAGGGGTAGGATGGGTGGGAATCAAAGCAATAGCAGGTTTGATTTGATAATAAATAGTAACATTGTTTATAAATGTTTAATATTTATTGCTCAAATCGACACCTGCTATTGCTAGCCACACTACGAACAGAAAGGCGCTAGGGACCTCGGCCTTGTTGTAGTTCCTGTAGCAGGCAGGGTAACCGCTGAGGTGATCACGGACGTGGCTCACTAAATACTCGACAGAGAGACCCGGGTCGGAGACGCTGTGGGTAGTCATGGAGTAAATCAGTAACAGATTGTGAATGTGGCCACTAATTACTCGTGCTAGAAACCGTGATCGTGGATGTGGTGCACAATATTACCCGACGAAGGAACTCGGGCCGGAGGCGCTATGAGTATTCGTGTGGTAAGCAATGTATAACGGATAGAAGGGACATGTACATACCAGGCAACATCGTATACAAGGTGACCATCTTATACCACTAAGTCCAATTGCCGTCTTACGTCAACTCTCTGTACGTCAATATATCAGCAGCATATAAGTATTCCAATGGGTACTAATTGTGCATCCCTGTTGGCTGACCTGTATCTGTTCTCTTATGAATATGACTATATGCAGGCGCTTTCAAAAACCGATCCATTCAAAGCCCGTTCCTTCTCATTCACCAAACGCTATATAAACGATCTCCTCGCTGTGGATAGTCGCTATATAAATGACGCAGTGAAGGATATATATCCACCTTCACTGGATTTGAAGGAAACTACAGATAGCCCTACAGGCACATCTTATTTAGATCTCTATCTCTATAAAAATGAAGCGGGCATTCTCTCTCGTCGACTTTATGACAAAGAGATGATTACAATTTCGACATCGTAAACTATCCCTTTCTGGATAGTAATATTCAAGTGGGACCTGCATATGGCGTATACATATCTCGCTTAGTAGCATTTGCTAGATCCTGTGTTAAATGTGATGATTTTAATCAACGTCACAAAACATTGTTGCAGAAACTTATAAACAGGGCTATTCCACCAAGCGCCTCCACTCAAAGTTTCTCAAATTTGGCGATACATATCCCATGCTGATAGCAAAATACGAACGTAGCGTGCAAGATCTATGGCGCTACGTTTCGTAACTTGTGTCTAATTCCGCTTAACCCGGGGCTAGGGGCAATCAAAGCGTGACTGAGATACATCATTCTTTAGATGACGACTTTACAACGAATATTATGGATTAAGAATACTGATCAGCGATACGGATTTGATATTTTTGGAACATCATGATGTCTTGCCGGCATCATTGAAAACTGTTGACCGCTTCTCTTGCAGGAAACAAGCCTATGTTTATGTATACTATGATTGTCTTTTTGAATTTGGTGCTAATACTGTTATATGGAATATGGAATAGGTCTTTGGATTATGGACGCAGATATTCTCTAATGGACGACGGCTGGATTATGAATGACGGACTAGACGCTTGTAATTTAGTCCCTTGTTACTGACACAAATAAACCTGAAATAATACTCACGGATGTTTCAGATCTTGTAAGATATCTTGTGAGTTGACTGCAGCTGACTTTCTTGTGATGATCATGTAAGTCTTAATTGCCGTCTTACACCAACTCTCTGTGCTTTAAACCTGAAACTGACACAAATATACCTAAAAGCAAATACTCACCGTTGTGTCAGGTCTTTCTGTCAGTATGTCGGCACCTCTTCCCACTTTCCTTATATGTGTTGTAATTGTAATATGTCTTGTGAGTTGGCAACTGGCTGACCTGTCGAGGTGATCATGTACTGTGGTGGACATGTGATTTGCTGTGATGATGCTGTAAGTTGGCTGACTGTTTGGCTTACAGCACACTAAATACTCACCCAGAGAGAACCCGGGTCGAAGACGCTGAGGGTACTCGTGGAGTAAAATCATAAACTGATTGTAAATGTGGCATACAATTACTCAATAGAGGGAAACCCAGGTAGTGGAGACGCAGTGGGTGTTAATAGAGTAAAACCAATAATAAGTAAGAAAAGGCCATGCCGAAACAACACTCACCGATGAGACGGGTCTTGTAAGTTGGCTGACTGACTGGCTTGCTGCGACGATCGGTATTACCCCCCCTCCCCTTGTTTGGAAAAGCTAGTGGACCACATGCTGGGAAGCCACCAGCGGGTCTAGCGTGGTCACTCTATCTGACTATACTTACATGTCTGACAGATAGTAGTCGGTAAAAGCCGAATTGGCACTCCAAGAACAGGATTGAACAATGTCATCCATGGATAATTACAACATATATAAGGGAAGTGGGAAGAGGTGCCGACATACTAACTGCGTCACATGACTTCACAGAATAGTCTTCTGGTTAACCTATTCTAAAGCACATACCAAGAATCTAACGATTCGTGATATGTGTTGTATCTCAGGTACGCTTTTATTGTACCTGTTCATGTGGCAACTTGGATGATATGACCACACGGCCCCTAGCACCGGCATAAGCGGTATTAGATACAAATCTAGAGAGCTATGATGGAAATGCTCTGACAACTCGTATACTGGTAATTGGTGAGTTCTACCACAATGGCCATGATGTAGCGAAGGCCCAAGATGTAGCAAGGGCAGAAGCAGAGGCCAGAAGTAGGGGAGCGTCGAGGGCGAGTAGATATGTCCACATAAAGGTCTTCTACAACCAAGAGGCCACCATATTCAAGGTGACGTCACGAAAAACCTCGAACTGGGTCGGTACAGGTGAAGTAGTGACGTATCGCTCATACAGGACATAATAGGATGTCGTCATCAAGGTCATGAACGAAATCTGTAAATGCTAGGACAGAACACAGACGTAGAGCACAAGGACCTAGGCGCACAGCCTCATAGGGCGATGAACTCGGAAGTGGTCGGAAACCAAACTGCCGTCCAGGTCATCGACTTGCTCTCCAGGGCGAAAGCTTGGATACTCTAAAAGCCAAGGTGAAGGCCGTGAAGAAAAACAGTCTCGTAGGAAACAGCTTTAATAGAGGCTGACTGTAGAGGTTCGAAAGAAAAAGAAGAAGAACGCTAAAGACCACCCCAAAACCCCACATTGGTAGTAGTAGTCGGGTACGGCGAGACTGCTGTCGAAAGCTAACCGGTACCCCACAAAGGTGCTGATTTGAAACTTCCTATCTCAGTGTCGGTGAAGGAGGAAGTTAGCTACGACACCAAGAGACGAAATAAGCCCATTCAGATTGATAGAGCTGCGACGTGGAAGATCGATTGGCTGAAACCATCGTCTCTGCAACTTCTGCTGAAAATCCTTGGACTGTAAGTGCACTCTGGATAGTCTGCAGGCGTGTAAGTTGAGCCACCGTGGGTTGTGATGGATTATCCCGTGAGGTTGACGCAACAGGCTGGGCCAAACTGGAAGGTGACGTAGAGGGGCGGTGAGAAGCGGAACCAGAGCCGTAAACCACGGACGACAAGGCCACCACGGATCGACGAGCAGGATGACGCAGTCGTGCTGAGCAATCTTTTGAAGAACTTCCTGAAGCAGGGCAATGGAAGAGTAGGCATATGCCAGGAAGTTATCCCAGCTGATCGAAAGAGCATCGATGACGAAGGCTCGAGGGTCCAGAATCGGGCTGACGAAGAGGGCGAGCTGCGCATTGTTCCTCGTCGCAAACAGGTTGATCAAGGGAGTCTCCCAGATGCTGCTGATACGATGGAAGACCTCCGGATGAAGCTGCCATTCGGTGTGAAGCACGGTGTCGGAACGAGAAAGGCGATCCGCTAAGACATTGAGCCGATCTGGAACATGGCGAGCAGTGAGATGGCAGTGATGTATGAGGGCCCAGTCGAAAAGATCCCACACCAGACGAAACGTTGAGAAAGATCGGGTGGTACCCATCTTGTTGATGTGAGCAATGACAGTAGAGTTGTCCGTTGCGATGAGAAGGGACGAATTCACGAGCCGACAACTCCAATGCTGAACTGCTAGGATGACTGCCTTCATCTCCAGAAGGTTGATATGAAGTCTGGCATCCAACATCGACCATCTGCCGGACACCTCCAGGCCGTCCAGATGGGCTCCCCAACTGGTCTCGGAAGCATCGGTGTAGAGATGGTGATCCGGAGTTGGAGATCGGAACGGAACTCCCCGCATGACGTTGCACTCATGGATTGAGGGATGACGTCTGAAGATAAGGAGATAGATGATACTGCAGCGGCCGAACTTGGAGACGTCCGTAATGACTAAGGTCCTGCGTGGATGTGAGTAGCCCTAAAAGGCTTTGCCAGAGCTGAAGAGGCTGATGAGTTGATGACAAAAACCTTAGTACCAACGTCTAAATTTTGGTCCTACGGTCTTCCGGGGGACGAACCACTTGTTGGAGAGTGTCGAAAACTGCCCCAATGTAACGACGAAGGTGCTGGTACCAGCTCTGACATCTGAGGGTGAGGAATGAACCCAAGATGTCGCAGAACGAGCAGAGTAAACCGGATCTGAGCGTTGAAAAGGGACTTGTCCGCTGCCCACATGAGGATGTCGTCTATGTAAACCTCGATGTGAAAGCCCCGTAGATGGAGAAACGCCATGATTGGAGAAGTGATACATGGGGCGATGTTGACTCCGAACGGGAGGACTTGCCACTCGAACCGACGGCCGTCGATGGTGAATCGTAGGAACCGCCGATGACGAGGATGAATGGGTATATGGAGCTATGCGTCTTGCGAATCGATTGAGGCCAACCACACGATAATGAAGACGCATCTACCGAATTGTCAGAAGAAGGTAAAGAATCCCGAACTAGAAGGCGAAGACGCCGAAGTCGAGAGACGTTCAGGCGAACAAACGTCGGGGCCTCGATGCGAAGTAGACAACAAACGATCAAGAGAATGATCCAGAAATGGAGTCCGGAATGTCGAACTTGACGATCCTGATAAGGGGGTGCAAAAGAACGACGTGGTGAACGGCGATGTGGCGTACGGGAACGTCGAACAGGTGTACGGGAACGACGTGCCGGCGTACGGGAACGGCGTTGTGGTGTACGAGAACGACGTACAGACGTAATTGAGCGTGCTAAAGTACGGGAACGATGTTGAGGCGTACGTGAATGACGAACAGGTGAACGAGAACGACGTACAGGTGTATGAGAACGACGTGACGGCGTATTGGAACGTCGTTGTGGTGTAACAGAACGACGTAATGCGAACGAGAATAGCATTGTGGAGAACGGAAACGGTGTTGTGATGTACGAGAACGTCGCTTAGGTGAACGGGAACGACGTTGTGGCGTGACGTTGTAAGAAATCAACTGAAGTTGAATCCGAAGGCTGTAAATCCGAAACTCGAGAAGTCGCAGTAGAGTCCGAACGAACAGCCGTAGTCCACGAAGCTGTTTTGGACAAAACAGCTGTAGAAGGAAGCCGAGATTTAAAACGCAGAGGCGAAGACGAAATGCGCTGAAGCTTTTTCTTTTTCATAGATCTAGACTGTGGAAGGACGTCCGACAAAAGATTGGGCGAAGTAGTAACCCGTGAAGCTGAAATCTTTTGTTCGTCGATAACAAAAGACCGCTCAGAAAAGGCCGGTCGCTTGGAGACAGGATCCTTTGTTGTCGCAAACAAAGAAACGGACTTAGTCGCCGACCCGCCAGACGAGTTCTTACCACCACGACTTTGACAGTCTGGAAACTTGTCAATATCAACCTGTCTAACTACACCACTAGGGGGAACTCTAATAGACAAGGACAATGACATGGTAGGACTGAGAAGATGAGATACTTCCAAACGTGAATTAGGAAGATCTTCATTAAATATAAAATTTAAAATTGGTGATTTCCAATAAAATCCATGAAAAACAATGTTCAATCCTGAATCACCATCCAATTTGAGGTCAAACTTAAGCCCTCAAATGTATTAGATCAAATGATCAACAGATAATAATGGTAAACAAAATCAGGAAGATCAAACAAATGCTGTAGCCCAAAAAGATGTTTCGGACGAAGCAGTCGTAGAAGAAGAACGGCAAAGAACGTTGCTTAGTGAAGTCGAAGCCCGTTGTAGCAGAGTACTAGGCCGAGACCAGTAATCGTTTTTGTTTTGTTTTTTTTTTGGAAAAGAAACAGCCGGAGCCCATAGTGTCGATTGGTGTAGGCTCGGACGAAAGTAGCTTTCGAAGTGGAAGTAGACCGCCAGCTGGAGACTGTCTTATGCTGTCCCAAGCAGTGGTGGATGATTGAGTAACTCCAGACTTGATCTTTGTCCCGGCCATCAGACCCGGGAAAGATCTATAAAGAAACTACATGTCGTCGAACGAGAAACATTTCTGATGTCTTCCCGGGGAAATAAAACTCACACCAGAGCTAATAATAATTTCTCAGTAAGAGGAAATTAATTTAATGCTCAACTCAATTTGAATTGTAAGTCTAAGTCAGTAATCTGGTTGTGAAAATAAATATTACATCTATTTAAAAAATGCAATATTTACTTGCAGTGTTCCAAATTATATGCACAATTTCTTAATAAAACATCTCGTGTTCTCTTCCTTGATCAAAAAATATCACGAATAAAGTGATAACCCTTGATTACACAAAGAGAGTAATTTGGTAGGCACATTAAATTGTAAGCATAGTGCGTACGTAAAACGTAGTGTATAGCCTCGACCTGCGTGACGTCGAAGGCAAACACAACAACAACAACGTAAGTGAATGGTAGAGAAACCTCTGCGTGTTCTCTCTCTTGATCACACGATATCAACGAATAAACAGATAACACCTGATTTAACAAGAGAGTAATTTTGGTAGGCACATTGAACTGTATGCATAGTCGTACACTACCAAAAATGAAAGGCCCCGAAATCTGCATCATGTCAAGGGCAAAACAACAACAACAACGAAATGAATGGTTATGTTATCGTTTAAAAATTAGCAGGAATACTTCCCAACAGAAGTCTTGTAAACCTGAGATGGTGTTCTCGTTGTAAACGTAAATCCTGGGCGTAACACCGCCCGGTAGCATCATCCCCGTACAACACTCCAACAAATGACCCGTCGACAACAAAGATGTCCGTCAGGCGTGATGTCGAGGGCAAAACTCCATTCGCCCCTCTCTGAGCACGTGGCGGAACGGGGAGTCAAAATACACCAAGAAAGCCGACTCTAGGAACGGCAACGTTTGGAACATTCAGGGAATGTTAAATTAGACATTAGTCCAAGTAAACTGCAAGTAGTTAGCTTCAGCAAATAACCCTAGGTAATGTCTCAAACTACAAAGTTAGGAACTCTCAAAAACACCAACTGCACGCGAGCAGTTGCAGGAAGAAAGATGAGGGTTTCATGAGAGCGCAGGTGCAGAGCAACCTGACTGAGCTCCCTGAGGGGAGATAACTTTTAATCGCCAAATGGAATCTCCCATGGAGGACCAAGGCTAGCAATAGCAGGTGTCGATTTGAGCAATAAATCACTATTTTAGGGAGCATCACATAATAGCGCTGTCCTCCAAGTTCCTTTTTAACCACTAACTGGGCTGGTCTGCTGCAGGTTGACGCGGAACCATACCCCTCCAATTTTCCCTCTGGTCAGCCTTCAATCAGGGCATTCACTAACTCTTTGTCCCCCCCACCTTGTGGTAATGAATATGCTAATGACACATTTTTGAGCTATATTAAGATTTGTGGAGCTCCCGACTGATTTCCGTGAAATTCCTAAATAGTGCATCCTTAGCAATGCCGTCGTCTACGGTGATGGAATTTGGGTCTCATGGTCCCATTTCGATGGGCCTGGCGCTGAACCACCCAACAGTGGTCATTTTGACCACCTTATTTCTCTCATTGTATAAGTTAGGCTTATATATAAAGTAAATTATATAAAAGGTAGTCCATTAGGAATTGTTCAGCCAGGTAGGACCGAACACAGTATAGTGCTATTGAAAAGCACTTGGTCTAAATTCCCTCAGACTGGGATTTCTTTCAACCGGTATTTTCCACTTGAAACGAGGATATTGCAACTATATATCCTTCCCATATTAACAAGGACTCGTGTTGCTTTCCGGTTGAATACGATAGAACAGCATGCCGATAGTCAGTCAGTTGAAAGGAGGCGGTAATATGTTGTATAGCGGGATATGTATATTTTTGTATGTAAATTTAACATGTTGATATTTAATAATGATGGTATACCTTTGAAATGTACGCGTCTCTCAAGGCGAGTTTTCTGCTGCTCTCTTTGTTGGGTGATTATCACACTTCTGCACAGTACGTTGATGAAAGAAACCCTAACGCTGTTGGAGATGTAAGTATATCTAGCGTGATATTGACTATTAACTTAGAGAATTCTATCAACGTGTACTTCTACGTTTGCTATCAGTATTTCAATATTAACTATATCTATAGCCTGGATGAGTTAGGTGTGTGTGGGGTGGGTGGGGGCAGGGGGGGGGGGGTACAATACATCATTCTCTTGTGTGCTAAAAGTTAACCTTGGGTATATCAGACAACCAAACCTATAACCCGTTTGCCACAGCTACACGTTTTTTTATTTATGCGCAGCATATATAATGGGTGGGGGTGGGAGACGGAAGGGGGGGGGGGGCAGCAAATTGGGCCACCCTGCGCTCTATAAATTGTTTCTTATCCTTCAGGCTATAAGAAGCTGAAACTTACCACACTGTATGTGTTTGGCTCAAGTGTTACTAGAAACTAAAAGTCCAATATGGCCGATCTGTGGACGTCAACGTGACGTCATATTGTAGAAACGCATTTTTGACTGATTTTATTCGAAATAAAAATATAATTATATCTGATTTGAAAGAAGTGGTTCTGAGGAATTTAACTGTGATGTGTGTGTGGAGGGGATGGGAGGTCTGAGCGATTCCGCCCCCTCCCCCGGGCTTTCCCAAGTTGAAGAGACAAAATCGAACACCTCCTTAACCCTAGCCCGACCATAAGGTATAGGAATATTTAGTCGAATGCAGACATACCGTTTATTCAATGACAATGCTGAAAATTGACTGATTATTAGCCTACATGTCACATCTATTAAGTGCATGTCTGTCCATGTTTGATCCCAGTATCGTATCTGATTCCGGAAATAAAACACAGAAGCTATAACATGCAGTGTTTATCATTTCTCGGCGTTGAAACATCAGACTGCTATGTTGATCTCGTCAGTGAGAATGAAAATATTATTATCATTATTTTTTTTTATTGTACTGGTCCATGACTGCTGTTTATTTGTGCCGGTGCACACCAATTCAGATATTTAGGTACACATATTGTAATATTCGGTTCGAGCAGCCCCACAAAACGATGTCCCATATACACGCTGAGAAAATGTTATTCAACTGGGATGATTATATAAAGAAAGGGTTCTTTATCGCTTGCCTCTCCATGTGGTTATGATTATATCATCAATAAACCCTTTATCACCATTAATTGTTTAATTAGGCTGATTTTTGTGTGTGTTACAACTCGGGGAGGGGGGGGGGAGGGGGGAGGAGCAGTGGGTTGGGGATGGAGCTTCTTTTCTTTCCTCCTTCCTAATTAACCGAATAACAGTGACGATGCCCTGCACCAATGCCAATTGAGAAACCGCTTTTTTTTCTCTGAGAGTAATTATTGATACATACATATATGGTTCATTATTTGCATTCACCTTGTGGTGGAAGCATGCATGGCATATGCATGTTTGTACTGTTAATCCATATGCATGTGGCTGAAAAATACACAAAGATAAGGCGAGATCGATAACGTGCAGAATACACGAGAAGAATCAGGAGTGAGTGAATAGAATTTAACGCCGCTTTCAACAATATTTCAGCTATAAGAATCATCTGATACTATGAGAAAGGCGCCGGAAACATCTCATGAAACAAATTCCAAGGTTGTTCGTGGTAATTCAGTGACTGGTGTAAAATGTATACGAATTGTCACCAGACGATTCAGTGTTCGTTCTTCAAACTGTAAGCTGAACTGAACAATGGTCTCTATGTTCTATGTCAGTTTGGAAATAGTACACAGTACAAGTCTGTTTCTTGTTGCTGTTATTTTAGTCAGCAAGGATTTAGTGTCGATATTAAGAAACCTAAAATATCGATGACATTTTATCTCTGTGACAATCACGCGATGCAGTGTGCATCCAGTGGCAGGTATCATTTATCCATTTGCGTTTACTTCGCCATCCATAAAGATGGTTTGCGAATCGTGTCTCCATTATCGCGCGGCGATATCCGGTACTTTGCCGTATTCTGTTCGGCCTTCATCCGGCGGAGAACAGACTCGAGAAATCTGATAAATTACAGGTTTTCATACGACTTCGGAAACAGAGATTGCCTGGGCTTATAAAATATATAGGTATGAATAACTTTCGTGTCATCCAAGAGACTCGAAAATGGCGGGTTACGTTGGGGTTACGTCGGTAGACTTTAGCTGATTGGCTGACGAAGTCACGTGGTATTGATTTCTGGAAATTCCCTCTTGCAGTTGCCAAAAGTAGGCTGAAAAATGGATACACATGATTCCAGGGTCAGTCTTAACGCGTATAGATGACCCAGATGGTTACAGGTTGATCAATTATCCTGAAATCCAACATCACTTATATAACACGACATTAATTTGTCAACCCACAGTAGATGCGCTGGAAGGCGTGAATCCTGTGTGTAACCCGACGCACCAAATTAAAGGCTTAAAACACCAACTGCCAGTCCAGTCTCGCACGATGTCGTGTTACATGAGGGAGGTGGCAAAGAAATTCAATTGATTATGATCCCCATCTGCCGTTTAATTTTCATGAATGTCACTTTGCTTCAAGAGTATACGGAAGATTACGTTCGCAACATCTCTCTTTGCTGCAACCGATTTGTGAATGAAGGAATGTAGGCCAAAAGTGTTCACGCGTCACAAAAAAAGAGCAGTATCATTACGCACAAGCCTCTTGCACAGGTCATATTCTGTTGCTGTGGAAATGTAAACAATTTATTGCGGTCGGCTGAGCGAAAGTTGTCTGGTGTTCTGGCAGGGTTCTGGTCATGCAGGAAAGTCCGTATAAAACATGTAAGACCAATTCTAATTCCTACGAATGTATGTTGTTAAATGTACCTTTCACATTTGGCATTGCCAGGCGGAGGGGTGTTAGTTTCAGGTACTTGCACGACCCCATCTACTCCCCACCTCTTATTCCCCCAAATGAAATGAGCAATTTGAAGTGTAATTTCAGCCTCCTTGGCTGACAAATCTCTCATACGAATTGTTATATTTACCAGACTGCGGTTCAGATCAGCGCCCCCTGGCGGCGTAGAGACAAACTAATTGCGTCATCTTGTGGGGCTCGTTGAGTAAAGTCTATGTACCAAATATGAAGTCTTAATTCGTCATAGAAGTGGTTATATTTGCCACACTACGGTTCAGATCAGCGCCCCCTGGCGGCGTAGAGACAAACTAATTGCGTCATCTTGTGGGGCTCGTTGAGTATAGTCTATGTACCAAATGTGGAGTCTTAATTCGTCATAGAAGTGGTTATATTTACAAGACTGCGGTTCAGGTCAGCGCCCCCTGACGGCGTAGAGACAAACTAATTGCGTCATCTTGTGGGGCTCGTTGAGTATAGTCTATGTACAAAATATGGAGTCTTAATTCGTCATAGAAGTGCTTATATTAATGATTTGTCTATTGGAAGCAAATACTTGCTGGTCCCTCGGTTCAAACTTTGAATAGCTATAACCGCTAACTGCGAAGCGCAGTCTAACTTATCGGACCTTTAAATGAAAGATTAAATGTGCGGGGGTATGAGGTCAATGTGATTCGGAACTCCTGAAAATAGCACGACCGGTCTCAATCTCAGTAAACTTAGATATAATATCACGGAATATTATATCTGAATTCAGCCCTATATAAATCCCATGCGAATTTGAAACTATATTTGTTAGCCAATCAGATGGCTAGCTTGTTGAAATCACGCCCACATTAATTACACGCGGTAGCATGTGGACTAATATATAAACATTATCGGGAAACAGTATCCAGATATGGGACCATTTCCAGACGGTCTGCATGGTAAACAGTGAAGATAAAAGACTTTATTCCCGTCGAAAAGTCTGGCTTTGTTAGGGGGTAGAAAATATCAAAAGATTGTGCCGCGCGAAGATGTTAATCTCCGTGGATTAAACGTCAATCATTGCCAGAGAGAAAAGTCAGAAATTGTCGTGATTGGCTTATTATGGGATCTCGCAGAATATCGGCTAACATTTCGCACGAAGGTTTCATAGCGTTACGTCTAGATGGTATTCCCCTGATTTACCATCTTGGTTTACCTTGATTGGACCAGTCTGCGTTATGACAGACTCGCGACATACTTTGCCAGACAAACAAGGACTCTTGTATACTCTCCACTGTCAAGCGCGGGGACAAACGGACCTGTAAGACATAACGGGGCAATGAATCCATGGTTAAGGTGATCAGAGGACAGTTTTGCCTCTGGGATACATGTGGACCTTATTGGGTTTCTCATTTTACGTTTTGTCAGGACCGAGACGATTTTTCGACTCCCCTCTCTGCCGAAAATGAGCCGTTTCCTCACGGTGGATCATTCGTCTTTTGGCCGGACCCTGTGGATGGCTCAGGTGAAGGTATTGCCGCCTTATTTACGTTATAGAAATAATAAAGTACAAAGCATAATCTGAAAGCAATAGGACCTGCATACAATGCATACATATCTGGCTTAGAAGCATTTGCTAGATCGTGTGCAGACTGTGACGAGTTCAATCGACGACACAGAACATTATTGCAGAAACTTGTCAATCTGTAACCTATAAGCTGTGTATGTTTATTAAACAGGGCCTAGAACTGTTTAAATCAGGCTGAGATGAGAATGGTTAGCCGCCATGTTTTGTTTGTAACTCTTAAGATGTATGTGCTCCATGCTTGTAGAAGTCTGAGCCAATAAAATGATGATGATGATGATCAAGGTTAGACCATCAAATGCCTCCATTCATAGCCAAGTTGACATGGCTTCGTTCGTTCCAACACTAGGAACGAACGAAGCCATGTCAACTTGGCTACTCCATTCAACGTTTCTCAAAGTCTGGGATAGATATCGCTCACTGACGGCAAAATACGATCGTAGCTTGCAAGATCTCTGGCGCCACGTTTCGCACCTTGTGTCTAATTCCGCTTAACCCTGGGCCGTTTGAATATCACGTGTTTCACATCTCCATGGCGATAAAATGATCAGTCACAATGGAAGCGTGACTTACATACACATTCTGGAAAAACGATTTTTAACTTCATTTGGATAAAGAATAATGGTCGGTGATTATGATTTTATGTAAAGAGCCTGACTTACATCAATAAAAACGGTTGACCGTTTCTCTCTCTCGTAATAAACCATGATGGGTTTTTATTATCTTTATCTCATACGTATTTGGAATTACATGGTGCTAACTGTGATACGAAATAGGTCTTTCGATTATTGACGCAGAAATTAATTTATGGACGACGGCTGAATATTGAATGTCGCATATGACGCGTAATTTATTTTGCAGATATCGGTATATCGTCGCCTGTATTCAAGGACTGTGTGACGTCAGAGCTCAGATGTTCTCAACTGTGTTATCAGATCACCCCGGACAATCAGATTTGCGATTGCTATCCAGGTTACATCCTCAACTCAGATGGATTTACGTGTAGAGGTACAAAGGTTACTATACATTGCTACTTAAGATATCCGGACCGGTATAGTCTACAGTATGCTTTCTAATGAATGTTGCCATCATATGCCATATTGTCGGCCTATCGTGTATGTGTATGAGGCGCCGTTTGTGACAATATTGTCAACGACAAATATATAGAGTTAAAACCAAAAAATAAAGTCGCCGTTTGTGACAATATTGTCAACGACAAATATATAGAGTTAAAACCAAAATATAAAGTCGCCGTTTGTGAAAATATTGTCAAACACATATATAGTTAAAACCTTTGTAAATATATATAAAACGAAATAAATAGGGCCTATATATAAAGTTTTTTTTTTTTTAAATTTTTATAAATATTTTTTTAACATAAATAACGATAGGAAGTTAAGACGTTAAATGTAACGTAAATATAAAGTACACGAACAAACTTAAAATTATAGAGTGGAAATGTAGAGCGCGCGAGTGATACTGGTTATTCAAAACTGCAACTGGGTTCTGAAGCGAAACTATGACAGCGGTGAAAGCCACTCGCATGTCACAGATGTGGCGAATCAAACAATAAGATCACGTACCTGAACATATATCAGTTCACTGCCATAGTGATTTAGTAAAGGCCTATTTTCAACAATTACTGTTGTCATTTACAATCGTACTTCAGAGTTATCACACCAATTAGATATAAGTACATCTACTTATAAATCAACATAAGATAACCTAGCCTGCAGCCAATATCATAGCCTGTCCCTTTGATGTTCAATCCACGATTCCGCCGGCCAAGTCGCTGGTTGCTATTTGCCGCATAAAAACATCAACAGAAGTTGAAATAAAACATGCGCAATAACGATGTATTAATTACGCACAGCACAAATATTAGGCAATTTGAAATCATACTGAATATGAGCATATTTCATTGATCAGAATATGACCATTGATAGCTTAGTTATAGGATTTGTAATTATATTGTCGTTTTTGTATATTTTATCGTTTTTCGATAATTTCCGCATTTCCAAACAAGACGAAAATTTGTACTTGGTATAAGCTGTACTTATACCAAGTACAAATTTTCGTCTTGTTTGGAAATGCGGAAATTATCGAAAAACGATAAAATATACAAAAACGACAATATAATTACAAATCCTATAACTAAGCTATCAATGGTCATATTCTGATCAATGAAATATGCTCATATTCAGTATGATTTCAAATTGCCTAATATTTGTGCTGCGCATAATTAATACATCGTTATTGCGCATGTTTTATTTCAACTTCTGTTGATGTTTTTATGCGGCAAATAGCAACCAGCGACTTGGCCGGCGGAATCGTGGATTGAACATCAAAGGGACAGGCTATGATATTGGCTGCAGGCTAGGATATCTTATGTTGATTTATAAGTAGATGTACTTATATCTAATTGATGTGATAACTCTGAAGTACGATTGTAAATGACAACAGTAATTGTTGAAAATAGGCCTTTACTAAATCACTATGGCAGTGAACTGATATATGTTCAGGTACGTGATCTTATTGTTTGATTCGCCACATCTGTGACATGCGAGTGGCTTTCACCGCTGTCATAGTTTCGCTTCAGAACCCAGTTGCAGTTTTGAATAACCAGTATCACTCGCGCGCTCTACATTTCCACTCTATAATTTTAAGTTTGTTCGTGTACTTTATATTTACGTTACATTTAACGTCTTAACTTCCTATCGTTATTTATGTTAAAAAAATATTTATAAAAATTAAAAAAAAAAAAATAACTTTATATATAGGTCCTATTTATTTCGTTTTATATATATTTACAAAGGTTTTAACTATATATGTGTTTGACAATATTTTCACAAACGGCGACTTTATATTTTGGTTTTAACTCTATATATTTGTCGTTGACAATATTGTCACAAACGGCGACTTTATTTTTTGGTTTCAACTCTATATATTTGTCGTTGACAATATTGTCACAAACGGCGCCTCATATATGTGGCATTGTCGGCACAGGGATACTTGGGACATTATCATCCGATGAGTAAGTGTGGCATTGACATCAAATGGCTTTGTGCGACATTATCGGCCCATGTTTGCGCGTGACATTGTTGGCAGACGGATGCTTTGACGTGTGGCATTGACACATGGATACATGCGACATTACCGGTTCATGGATGCGATTAGCATTGTCGCCCGATCGATGAATTTGTTTATCGTGGTACTTTATGTTGTCGGAACAGCAATGCACGTTCCATTGTCTCGTTTGCGTACAGGCTATTGTAGCTTCTCGGGCCTTTGATATGTGCTATCGTCGGTCCATCATTTTCCATTTTTTTATTGTCAGCTCATTTGCTACTCATGGACGCATGTGATTTTGTTGGCCCATCGGTGCATGTACATGTACGATCAAAGGCTCACTCGGCGCATGCGTATTCGACCAGCCGTCTAATTTCGTGATAATTCGGTCCATTATTACATTTGCTTTTGTCTGCCCATCGATGTATGTGTCACCGATAGGATCAGTATTGGTCCTCTTAGCCGACAAAACGAATCAAGCTACTGGTATTGTTTTCTCTCATCCACGTACAGGAGTTTAACGATATATGACTATTGTTACATGTTCTGTTGTTTCCAGATCTTGACGAATGTTCTCTGGGGCTTTGCGGAATCCACGGAGATTGCATCAATACTGGCGGCTCCTACATCTGCCTGTGTTTTGACGGCTATATCCTGGAATCGGATGCAGTCTGTAGAGGTATCTTTCTTGATTGATATTAATAAATTAATCCGTCTCTTAATGTATTATCTACGGAGCCGTGGAGGGGACATAGTCAATATTTTTTTAATTTCCCCGAGATAATATCCCCCGAGATAATAACTAGGGGAAAATTCGCCATTGGTCAAAATTATCTGGGGGGAAATTCGCGATTGGTCAATTATCTCGGGTGAAATTATCTCGGGGGAAATTAATTTTCCCCGAGATAATATCCCCCGAGATAATTATCTAGGGGGAAATTCGCCATTAGTCAATCATCTCGGGGGAAAATAATTTACCCCGAGATAATTTCACCCGAGATAACTGACCAATCGCGAATTTCCCCCTAGATAATTATCTCGGAGGATATTATCTCGGGGAAAATTAATTTTCCCCGAGATAATTTACCCCGAGATAATTGACCAATGGCGAATTTACCCCTAGATAATTATCTCGGGGCAAATTATTTTCCCCCGATATAATTGACCAATGGTGAATTTTCCCCTAGTTATTATCTCGGGGGATATTATCTCGGGGGAAATTAAAAAAATATTAACTATGTCCCCTCCACGGCTCCGTAATTATCTCATTCTATGGTTGCATTATCCCGGTAAGGGTTTGTCTTGTTGCAGAACGGTAGTTACGCCACTTGCCCACTATACTATTCTGAGCGGTAGGAACGGTAGAAAGGAAATCTGGACCCTAATTGTATACATTTCCCGAGCGGTAGAAGCGTGTGAATGGAAAATCTGACGGCACTCTCCAAATGATTACAGCTTCTGTTATACCGATAAAAATGCTCGTCAAAACAGACAATGTGTACATTACATCTTGTCTCGCGATGATGAAGTATATAGCATCATACCTGTGGTGATGTTTCTTTGATGACGTGTAAAGGAAGCTACGAAAACGAGTTTTTGTATTTTATTAGAAAGAGTTTGTGTCGGTCTAAACATATTTGTACAGTGTTCCTGATAAAATTTCACTTGGCGCTTACCTATTAGCCCCGTAAGCAGATTGGTTCCCAGGTCGAGATGTCTACCTTAATTTCACAGGAAGCTAAGCTCGAGCCAACGGATATGATACAGTTCTTCTGCCATACGAAAACATGGGACATTGATCAAATAACTAGCATATTTACCTATATGTAAAATACTTTCAGATGAAAACGAATGCGAGAGTCAAAATCCGTGCCATACAAATCAGACATGTGTTAACTACCTGGGTTCATATGAATGTGTTTGTGCTGAAGGAATGGTGAATTCTGGGACCGAATGTCAAGGTACCATGTAACTTTTTCAACTTCCTGTTTGAGCTACGGGCGTCCTATATATTCAGTTGAAAGATACTGATATTCAGTTGAATATATTAGCCATGTAGGATATCGTATTAAGACAGAAACATTTCAGTCCGCTGGAAACGGTTCATATATCCCCAGGAATAAACTACCCATGTTTTTACCCCTCAGCCCGAATGGGCATAGGGGTATTGTTGTGAGTCCGTCTGTGCGCCCGTCCGTCCGTTTGTCCGTACCGTTTTCGTTAACACTAGTAGTATATATAAGCCATATCGGGTCACATTTCCCCCGGATGTAACTATGACGTCACTTCCGGTTGGGTTGAAAGAGGCGTGGCCTTTGGTACATGTCTAGACTTGTTGGTGTATGTACTGGGG
This sequence comes from Hanleya hanleyi, assembly GCA_036873755.1. Taxonomy (NCBI): domain Eukaryota; kingdom Metazoa; phylum Mollusca; class Polyplacophora; order Lepidopleurida; family Hanleyidae; genus Hanleya; species Hanleya hanleyi. The sequence continues at coordinate 81,844 of JAVTVY010049457.1, forward strand.
TTTTTCCTAGACGGCCATGTTGGAACATGGCGGCATTTTTAGATGGCCATGTTGGAAAATGGCGGATTTTTAGACGGCCATGTTGGAAAATGGCGGTGTTTTTAGACGGCCATGTTGGAAAATGGCGGTGTTTTTAGACGGCCATGTTGGAAAATGACGGTGTTTTTAGACGGCCATGTTGTAGAAAAACGTATGAAAGGGGGTGATTTTTAGTGGTTGGGTGTATTCATTGGCCTATCTACAGTTGCAGAGCCATGACGGAGACCGAGCCCTATGCCACTCGCATTTTACAGCATGCCACCGCGGTAAATTCATTCACGGGTTACCGAGCAGTGGTTCGGTCCATGTTTGCAGATGGCGACGACAACGAGGGGCGATGCCAGATCCTGAACGAGTTCACAGAAGCGGTCCTCGACAGACTGCACTCGATGGAGAGGTGTGCCATCACTCACCACTACTGGACTATGACAGCCATACTTGATGCTCGGGCTATGGACCACGAGCGCTCACGCCGGAACCAGCGACGGCTGGTTGGCCTCACAATAGTCTGTGCCCTATTGACCCTGGCGCTGTGGTATTGACAGTGGGACTATAAATACGAGGGTCAGACAGAGTGTGTGTCATTCACCGTTCGTCATTGGAGCAAGCATGTCACCCGTCCTACGAGCCATCCTTCCCCTTACACCCCGGGTGGGGTTACACGTCTATGAAGATAAGGTCACCCTCGTGGAAGACCGTGGAGATGTTTGCTGGTCGCCCGCTGAGACCGTATCGAATACGGTGACGCTACATCGTGACGGCTGGACCAAATTTAAACGGGTGTTGAGCGGCGAGCTCGATGGACACGTCATCCACATAGACAATGCCATCTACGTATACCGTGGACCCTTCTTCCCACGCCTGGGCCGCTACCAAGATCCTACGCGAAGCTTCACCCTAGACCCCGATCTGTGGATAGCCTTCGAGAAAGTGGTGCCTATCGTGGACCAGCTGTTTACACCAGACGAGCGGTCATCAGACGAGTTGGAGTGGGCTCGTGCCCTGAGAGAATCGGCGGCAGAACCCAATGAACAACTGTCTAACCCGACGACGATGCCATTGATTACCCGGCTAGACTCAGTCAGCCCAGTGATATGACCACCTGATCCTTTGACCTCACGGGGTTCTCCCTATAAATACGAGAGACAGTCAACTCTGGTACCATTCACGTACTGACCATGGCGGAGCATATGATACTGGCGTATCTCAGCTTGACCCCCGAGGTTTTCCTGTACGTGTATGGGGATAAGGTCGATATCATGGAGGAGGTGGGAGACATCTGTGATGCGGACCCTACACAACCGTGCCCGGCTCACATTCGTCTGTCCCGAGAGGGCTGGACCAAATTCAAACGGGTGTTGTCTGGTGAACTGGACGGCGATCTCATCCACTTGTGTCACGATGTGTACATCCGACGCGGCCCTTTCTTTGCTCAATTGGCTCGGCTAGATGGGGTACAGTGCATTTTACCCTTCACCCTGATCTATGGTCTGCATTTGAAGATGCCGTGGTAGATGTGGATGAAGTGCTTATCAAGCGGTCATCAGACGAGTTGGACTGGTCATTGACCATGGACACTGTGGAAGCCCACGAAGAAAATCAGAAAGAAACTCCGGCCCAAGATATACCCGTTATAAATAAACGATAGAGCCAGGGTCCATCATTTTGTCACCATGAAGCGCTGGGAGAAGGTGTTGGATAACTTATACTACAGTCCCGACAGTCCGGCGGCCTATAGTGCATTGTCGGCTCTCTATCGAGCGGCCAACCCCCAGGGGATACAACGTGCCCAAGTCCGAGATTGGTTAAGAAGACAAGACACCTATACCTTACATCGATCTGTCCGTCGCCATTTTCTACGGAACCGGGTCATCGTGGGAGGAATAGATGCCCAGTGGCAAGCGGATTTGGTCGATATGAGCGCCTTTGCCAAACACAACGATGGGAATCGGTATATCTTGACGTGCATTGATATCCTATCCAAGTATGCGTGGGTGGTACCCATCCGGACGAAAACGGGGGCAAATCTCATAGCGGCGTTCAAAGACATCTTCAAAACCGGGCGCAAACCTTTGTATTTGCAAACCGACGAAGGCACGGAATTCCTCAACAGACCGTTCCAAGCCTTTCTCAAGAAACAGAAGGTGTTTTTCTTCCATACGTACAACGAGACCAAGGCTTCCGTGGTGGAGAGGTTCAACAGGACATTCAAAGGCCGCATGTATAAATATTTCACCTATAAGAATACAAGGCGGTACATCGATGTTCTCCCGAAACTTGTGAGGGGTTACAATCGAGCCTATCATCGGAGTATAGAGAGAGCCCCCATTACCGTGACCCAACGCAATGAAGCGCAAGTCCGGCGTGTCTTGTACCCCAGGTCATCGCAGCGAACGACGAAGGCGGTGTACAAGGTCGGGGACCCTGTACGGATCAATAAAGTGAAGGGCAAGTTCGAGAAAAGTTACTTGCCCAACTGGAGCGATGAGCACTTCCTGATTAAACGGCGCCTACCCCGACAGCAGCGAGTCTATGAACTGGAAGATCTTCAAGGGGAACCGTTGCTAGGGACGTTTTACGAGACGGAATTACAGCCTGTCGTAAAACACAGCAAGACTACTACACGGTGGAGCAGATTTTGAAAACGGAACGTCGACGTGGCAAACTGTTTCATTTCGTCAAATGGCAAGGCTGGCCCAGTTCCTTCAATTCCTGGGTCGCTGCCAACCAGGTGAAACGACTATAAAGCCAGACACCACTGCTGTCCTCCTTCATTCCACGTCCGACCACAGTGCTATGGACCAACAGCAGCTGCCTCCGAAGACAGCGTCTCGCAAAACGCGCAAAGCGCAAGTGGGCTTTGTGGTGATACTGCTAACCCTGCTCAGTGTGTTGTACGGAGGTGTGTTTTACGACGTAGCCTATGTCAGCACGTTACTTAACCAACTGAGAACACCAGCCATCAGTGAAACCGGTCTACAGATAGCACCAGTCAACCCCGTATCGAGCCCAGTCACCACCCCACCCCGTGTACAAGCCCCATCGAGCCCCACACCAAGCTCCACACCTACACCAAGTACACCCACTACGTCTGAAAACCCACCGGATTTCATCCCTCACACTGAACAGACAACGACGACCGACGTTGTACCCACTACCATCATCACTCGCAGTGAACAGACAACGACGACCGACGTTGTACCCACCTCCTCAGTTCACTCGTACCAAATTTACAAAGAGCGGGTTACCGCGACAGCGCATACAGCTCGAACCATGGACCCTCGGTGGCAGCATCCCTTCACTTGCGTCAGCGCAGGACCGACGGGCTCCGGCAAAACGCACTTCGTCAGGAAACTCCTTCAACACGCCGACAGCATGATCACCCCACCCATTGCCCGAGTCGTGTGGTGTTACGGAGAATGGCAGGCAGCGTATGCAGCAATGCCCCACATCAGGTTCGTGGAAGGCCTACCTAACCTGGCCGATTTGGAACCGGACACCTTGGTGGTTCTGGATGATCTCATGGCGAAGACGGATGCGCGGGTCACCCAACTCTTTACCAAAGGCAGCCACCATCGACGGCTCAGCATCATCTACATTGTGCAGAATCTGTTCAGTAAAAACAAGAACATCGGAACATCAGCTTAAATGTCCACTACCTGGTGGTCTTCAAAAACCCGAGAGATACCACTCAACTGCTGCACCTGGCGAGACAGATGTATCCTGGCCGCACACCGTTTGCGTTGGAAGCCTTCAAAGATGCGACAACCCCTCAGCACGGGTATATGCTCTTCGACCTCAAGCAAGCCACCCCCGACCACCTTCGACCACGGACCGGCATCTTTCCCGGAGAGGCCCACCACGTGTACATGCAAAAATAAATAATATACACACCCACGAGTGGCGCCTCCAGCTGGGGTCTGTGTGTGTTTGATGATGAAAATAATAAAGAATGAATACCACGGCAGGGGTTGACTTTGTCTGTGAGGTGGATAAGGGCAGAGTTGTGGGTTCTAGCATTAGTTGTACAGGATGTCTGCGCGAGTACGGAAGCACGCTCCCACGCTCCGTGTATTGAGGACGGCCCCACCCGAGTTGGTCCGAACCATTGTACGCGGTGCGGACCCTGACCTTGTACGCTGTCTGTGCGAGATCGGGTACAACCTGTTAAAAGGCAACGTACCACTGACTCCGGCTCAGAAGGCCAAGTTGGCCAAGCATAAGACAGGTCTCCGAACCCTAGTCCACAAGCGGGTCCCTCAAACACAAAAGAAAAAGGTGTTACAGAAAGGCGGCTTTCTCGAGGCCATCTTAGCACCGTTGGCCGCTTCTGTGTTGGGTCCAGTATTGGGTGGACTCTTCGGCCGACAATGAACCACACGAAAAAAATGGTCCTCGTCGAACCACGGTTCCTGCAAAACCTCCAATCACCCTACCCTGTCCCACCTACGGTGAAGACCATAAACAGCCTCGATGGAGAGATGCAACAGATCTTACAGAGACCGGGGTTAAGCGACAGTGAGAAAGTACAACGGTACAATGAGACGCTTCAGCGGTACATGACGTTCATGGACCAATACAAAACCCTCTCTACCCCAGCAACAGCACCACCACAACCACCACCACCACCACGTGACAGACCGCCGACCTCAGCACCGCTCCAACAGCCGCCATTACCAGGGGTAGCCCCCACAGCCCCACAGTGGGTGGAAGACGAAGTGCTGAAGAGTGTGCCTGCCTCGTTCAAGAAACAAGCTGGCCTGGTATTACAACGGATGAAACAGAATCCTAACATGACTTGGAATGATAAAGGCGAACTCCTGGTACAGAATCAGGTGGTCCCGGCACCCACATGACGGATTTAGTGAATGATCTGATGCGTCAACGCAGATCGCACACCGATCCTCGAGGATGGGAGGGCTTCGCTCAAGGCTTGAAAGACATGCATGTACCACAGGAATTGGTGGGGAACCCCCACCGCTGGGACTTTATGCAGCAAACTCAGCAATCACCGAGTGGCCCACTACCTTCTTGGGAAGCCGAATGGGAACCGGAGTCACCCCCCAAAACACCACCACAACGGGCACTTTCTTTTCGCGCCTATAAAAAACACCCTTGATCAAGACACCCCACATCTCCAGAGCCGTGACACGTAGCAAGTCAACGCGACGAACACGACGCCGGACACAACCGCCCAAGGCGTGGAAGACCTATTAAAACCAACAGCAGCAGCAGGACAGCTCAGTCGCCATGTCTTACCTGACCCTACCCAGTAACAGTTCGCTGGATGTGTTTCCTGACAACACCGTGGCCAAGTACGTCACCCAGTTACCGCAACCGTTACATTTACCTGGCCGTTGGGAATGTGCCCTCGTGGATATCCAATACCCTTACTCGTGGTACAACGTGCGAGCCAATGAAGTGTGGTACGAGGTCACCTACGAAGGCAAAAACACCCGGCTCACCCTGCCCGAAGGCCAATACGATACCCCAAAGAGTTCATGGGTGGGCTGTCAAGACTGATGCATGATAAGGCGCTACGGGGGGTGACGGATAGTGCAGCACGCCTGATAGCCTTGCGCTTCAAGAGAAACGTGTTCTTCGATGTCAACGTACACAACGACAAGGCACAGCTTACCGTCACCGATACCGTGAATGTGAAACTCAGTCCTACACTACAGCAAATGATGGGTTTCGATCTACAGACGTTCGCTGGTCCCAACCAACACCATGGCGAGATGCCGATGGATATGCAGTCGGGTATGTACGGACTCTACGTCTACTCGGACGCGGTGGACAACCACATCGTGGGCGATATCAACACACCTCTGTTACGGGTGGTCCCCATTAAAAATACGTATGGCGATCAAGTCACCCACAGTTTCAACCATATCATGTACCTGCCCGTACGACATACCGACATCAACACGATCACGGTGGATATAAGAGATGACACGGGACGAGCGGTGGCATTCGAACGAGGAAAAGTGGTGCTGACACTTCATTTTCGACAAGCACGTGCTCCCCACTTTGCATAATGAAAGTACCCTACGAGTGCGATGCACGCAGCTATGCCGACTATTATGCCCAACAGGCCGGGGGTGGCTTTCCGGTCTTTAGCGGTGCACGCATGCAACGAGGACATGGACTGGGGAACATACTCGGCAGCATTGTGAAAACGTTCCTGCCCTTGGTGACGCGGGGTGTGAAAGCAATCGGCAAACAAGCGGTACGCAGTGGACTGCAAGTGGCCGGTGATGTTTTGGGGGGTACGGCACCCCGACAAGCCTTGAAACGACGGGCCAAAGAAGCGGGAGGCGTCTTGGTGGCCAAAGCACAACGCACCGTAGGGAATAAAGAGCTGCCCCACCGAGATCACGCACCAGTCGACGACCGACCCAGCGACGACGCACATCCAAGAAGACCCGGGATATCTTTTCTTAAAACATGGCCTTAATCCACGCCGAGTCCTGCCCCTCCACCAACAGTGAATTTGATTTGTGGACCGTGCCGCCCACACAAACCAGTGTCGAACAAGGATTATGGGTGGAGCATCTCCCGCTCTCCAGCATCAACAAAACCGGGCCCATCGAGTTCACCATCAGTAATGCGGATACGGCCTATGTGGATTTAGCCCATACCTACTTGTATGTGAAAGCCAAGGTGGTCAATGGAGCTGGCACCAGAATCGTTGACCAAGCAACGGTGGGCCCGACGAATCTCTGGCTGCCCTCGATGTTTCAGCAGGTGGATATTTTTCTCAGCGACAAACTCATCAGTGACTCCACCAACACGTACCCCTATCGAGCCTACATCGAGACACTGTTGTCGTATGGCCGAGAGGCTAAAATCTCAGCTGACAACCGCTTTATTCTACAAGGACACGGCCGAGCACATGGACACGGCGGACAATGGGGGATATAACAAACGGAAGGCTTTCACTGCGAACAGTGCCTCGGTGGATGTGATGGGTCGACTGCATGCAGACATGTTCATGCAAGACCGGTACCTCTTGAACAAGACCCCCATCAAAATCCGACTGATACGGGCGCCTCCCACCTTCGCCTTGATGGCCACTAACGTAGAGGGGCATGTAGCGGACTATAAGATTGTCATCCCAGACGCAGTCCTGTATGTCCGAAAAGTGAAACCGAATCCAGCCGTTCAATTGGGACACATGAAAGCCTTGGAAACAAAACCAGCCCAGTACCCTATCCGACGTGTACAAACCAAAGTGTTCTCTGTGCCTGCTGGAAATATGGGCGCCAACAAAGAAAACCTGTTCCTGGGGAACTACCCAAGCGATTGATCCTGGCCTGTGTGGAAAATACGAGTTTCAGCGGAGCCTACCCAGAGAATCCGTTTGACTTTCAACATTTCGGCATCAATTTTGTGGCCCTGCATGTGGATGGACAACAGGTGCCAGCCACGGCCTTAATACCGAACTTTGGGCGGAGGAATTTCATTCGAGCCTATCAGAGCCTGTTTACAGCCACCGGTCAAATCAACCAGGACGAAGGGAATATGATCAGTCGGGAGGACTACGCGAACGGATACACGTTGTTCTGTTTCGATCTGTCCCCCACCTTAGAGAACGACCATCAGCTGGCCCTGACCAAGCAAGGCAACTTACGGTTGGAAATCCACTTTGCACGAGCCCTGGCGACCACCGTCAATGTGATCTGCTACGCCGAGGTTGACAACATCATTCAAGTGGACAAGGCGCGCAACGTCCTGTGTGACTTCTCCACCTAACATGGATACAGACCAGATAACCACCGTGCTGGAGAATGACCCAGAGACACGTAGGGTCTTTCAAGGGATGTTCGCCCGAGATGTGTTTCCATTAGACCGTATGTATCCGGCTGCTTACGTTCTCAACACGGACCCGATGGATCGACCCGGTGAACACTGGGTGGCCGTGTACTTGACAGAACAGCAGGGGAAATACTTTGACCCGTACGGTCTGCCACCCCTCCATCCCGATTTAACAGACTTCATGGATCAAGGCACAGAGACGTGGTGTTGGAACAGTCAAACGTTGCGTGTGCGGACAATATTGCTTGTTTTACCTGTACCATCGATGCCGGGGAAGACCCTTATCTACTATCGTACAGATGTTTGACGAGTACTCCCAGGCCGAGGACCGCGATGTACTCGTCTATGACTGGGCCGCCCATCATTTCAATGTACAAGCCCCGTTCTGGGCTTAAGTTAATGACAAGCCCCTTGTTCTGGGCTTCAATGTACAAGCCCCTTGTTCTGGGCTTCAATGTACAAACCCCTTGTTCTGGGCTTCAGTTAATTACAAGCCCCTTGTTCTGGGCTTGAGTTTTCACGTGGTTGTTCTCACGTTGTTGTTGTTCACTGAATAAAAAAAAAAAAAAATGAGATCTCACCAAAAAACCCTGTCTTGTGTGTTTTATTCCTAATGCATCAATGCCCAATGTGGAGACTCAGTCAAACTGAAATCAGTGGTGTAGGATGGGGTCAAAATGTAACCCATCAAGTTTAGAAGGCAAGAGCACTATAGTAAAAAATAGAGAGCCAATGAAATCAGCCTACAGACCAAGTACGTGTCTTTGGTCTAGGTTTGGAACGGGCATTTCATTGAGGTACGTGTATACGGTGAGTGAAGAGACTCGTCCAACACGTATAGATTATGACTATAAGTTCTATGAGCATAATGCATGAAAGTGGCTTTGAACACCGTATTAGTCAATCAGTGGCCTAGAATGGAGCCAAAGGTAACCCATCCATGTCCAGAAAAACATTACCCAGGTGTACAAGAACCCAGATGTAGGCGCGGACGTCAGCGAAAGCACACCGTGAATACCCCAATTCCATTGGCTGATTGTTCGATCGCTGATTGGTTCTTTTTCTCGACCGCTGATTGGCTCTTTTTCTCGACCGCTGATTGGTCCAAATGGAGCTGCCCATCTTTCCCAGGTTCATCTAGAATCCCCCTAGAATCTAGAATTTTTTATTGTGCTCAAGCTCTGACTATAGCGATGCCGCAACATTGTCTCATTGGACATTGGACCGTCTGACCTGTAGGTGACCCTTTGACCTTTTGACCCGCGTCCGCGCGCGCACTGCCGGGGATGACGCGCACTTCCGGAGAACTCGCGCGCGCGCTCGCGCTGCGGGGCGCTGGGGCGGGGCGGGAAAACCCACCGGCGATTGAGCATACGGACGTCTAAGAGGAAACATTAGGAACTCTTCTATGTTTGGATGTAGTTTTTAGTGAAAAACCCGGAAGTGACGTCATACAGGGTCCAGTTTTCGACACTAAGTGACCACATCCGACAAAATGGCCAGTTTTCGACACCGGATGTGCCGCCATCTTGAACATACGTGCCGCCATCGTGGATATGTCCCATAATGCACCGGGTCAAAATACTCGCTTCTGATTGGACGAGAGCTCTGGGACGGATTTGAAATACTCGCTTCTGATTGGACGAGACCTCCGTATTGCATCTGCGCATGCGCAGAATGATATTCCTACCGCACACCCAACCCATCAGATGCCCCTCCACGAATGCTTCACTTAGATACCTCACTCGACCCCATTGGTCCATTAGGGGCTCCCCTACATCCCAACACGGCTATTTTCATACACTTGGGCCACCGCGCATGCACAGAATGCCGATAGTTCAACCCCACACCCAGCCCATCAGATGCCCCTTCACATAAGCTTCACTTTGATACCTCACTCGACCCCATTGGTCCATTAGGGGCTCCCTAGCTCCCAACACGGCTATTTTCATACCCTTGGGCCACCGCGCATGCGCAGAATGCCGATAGTTCAGCCCCATATCCAGCCCATCAGATGCCCCTTCACGAATGCTTCACTTTGATACCTCACTCGACCCCATTGGACCATTAGGGGCTCTCCTAGCTCCAAAACGTCTATTTCCATACCCTTGGGTCACCACGCATGCGCAGAATACCGATATTTCAACCCCACGCCCAGTCCATCAGATGCCCCTTCACGAATGCTTCACTTTGATACCTCATACGACTCCATTGGCCCATTAGGGACTCCCCTAGCTCCAAAACCGCTATTTCCATACCCTTGGGCCACCGCGCATGCGCAGAATGCCGATATTTCAACCCCGCACCCAGCCCATCAGATGCCCCTTCACGAATGCTTCACATCGATACCTCACTCGACCCCACTGGACCAGTAGTCAATCTCCTAGCTCCAAAAAGGCTATTTTCATACCCTTTGGCCTCCGCGCATGCGCAGAATGCAGATAGTTCAACCCCGCGCCCAGCCCATCAGATGCCCCTTCACCTAACCTTCAATTTGATACCTCACTCGACCCCATCGGACCCTTAGGGGCTCCCCTAGCTTCAAAAAGGCTATTTTCATACCCTTCGGCCGCCGCGCATGCGCAGAATGACGATATTTCAACCCCACACCCAGCCCATTAGATGCTCCTTCACCTAACCTTCACTTTGATACCTCACTCGACCCCATCGGACCATTTTATCTAGGGACTACTTTTTCTCCGCGGAAGCTTTTCCCGAGACCGAATCACCGCCAAAACCACGGCCAAACCGCATCACCGCGCATGAATACATTTTTTTTTTTTTTTTTTTTGCCGGAACTTTTTTTTGCCCGAACATGCCCGAACATGCCCGAACCACGCCGCCATCTTGCTTTACAACATGGCCGACAACCCGAACATGCCCGAACATGTCCGAACCCCTCCCCCATCTTGCTTTACAACATGGCCCACAGCCACCATCTTGCTTTACAACATGCCCGACAACCCGAACATGCCCGAACATCCCCGAACCACACCGCCATCTTGCTTTACAACATGGCCGACAACCCGAACATACCCGAACCACGCCGCCATCTTGCTTTACAACATGGCCCACACCTCAACCAATCAAATTCATCCTCACACTTACAATTCAACCAATCAAATTCATCGTTACAAACCATCAAGTTGTGACGTCATAGTTACATCCGGGTGAAAATTTGTCTAGGTTGCTCAATGACTACTACTTATGGGCTTGGATCAAACGGCTACGGAGTTCGGATAATTTGTCTTGTGGAATTCTTATCACCATTTCATTGGAGTCCAACTCCAGGCCCAAATATGGCAGACATGTGCACGGCCCTACATTTTTTTCGTCGGCAAGGGGTACCCCTATATCATGACATACTGCCTCTAATGTTTGCACTAAATAATCACAGTTCCTGGAGCCCGCTTCTCCGGCCATGAAAAAATCATCAATATAGTGCTCCATTGTATCAAGGCCTGTCACCTTCTTAACACACCACTCAATAAAAGTGCTAAACCGTTCAAAGGTAGCACATGAGATCGAACATCCCATAGGTAAAACTTTTGAGACGAAATATAGGCCCTGAAACATGAAACCTAATTGATCAAAATCATCTGGATGGACTGGTAGTAAATAGAAAGCAGACTTGATATCAGCTTTGGCCATTAATGCCCCCCTACCCAGGGTCTGAATAATTCTCACTGCATCATCCACTTTAGAGTAGGACACTGAACAAAGGGATGGGGCTATATTATCATTGACTGATGTTCCAGAACCTTTTGGATAAGAGAGGTGTTGAATAAGCCTATACTCCCCAGGAGTTGTCTTAGGTATTAAACCTATAGGGGATATCCTTAAAGTCGGAATCGGACGCTCACTAAATGGGCCAGCTACCCTACCTAACTTTATTTCTTTGTCAATTTTCTTAGCCACCAAATCCTCCGCTAGGTGAAGTGATTTTAAGTTTGGGGCATTAACAGGTTTATGTGGGCCTGTGTAATGCAGAGAAAATCCAAATCGAAATCCATTCTCTAATAATATTTTGTCTTCTTTTTCTGGGTAATCTAGCAACCAAAAACATAATCTATCAATTTTGATAGGTGTATTTGCCAAAGAAAGTAACTCCGTCGGGATACACGAATCAACCTGATCACTCATGAGGCTCCTGAAGGGTAGATTGTTGTCACTTTGTGTGTTAATTAGCTGAAGTGGAGGGACGAAAATTGCCCTTCTTACCGTTCTTGTTAACCGTGCATGTTCTAGCTGCATGCGACCCTGAACATTTCATGCATTTATGGACAAATCTACAATTGTTCCTACTGCAGCCATCACCATTGTAGGCAAAGCAATAACGGTTACCACTACCAGCCCGATTACCTCTATTGGTAACAACAGGGCGGCTGTCAACACTAGTAGCAGGCGGAAGTAGGCAAGTCATCCACAGCTCGCAATCAATAACCCCCCAGGAAGAATTTGGATGCTTTGACATTCGGAGGCGAAATTGCTGGTCATAGACAGCGTATGCTGCACCGGTCACTCGTGCTGCTAACATTCGGACTATGCTCATATATTTTAGCAACTGACGTGCACGTGATGGATGCTGTTGCAAATAAATGCTACTAAAGATTAAAAAAGCAGATGTCCACTTCTCAATGTTTTCAATCTTTTTAATTTGTATTTTGGGACGAAGCAAAACCGGTTCACCTTCCTTACCCGCAAGAGCCAATGAACACACTTGCTCGCGTAATTCTTGTGCTGTTTTTAGCAACAGGGGAAGCTCGATGTATTCTCCTGCCCAGATTTTCGCCTGAATAGCATGTGGGACATGCGTCTCTAGATCATCACATGCACTAACTAAAGGGGTCGGCTGTACCGCTAATGCTGGGGCTAATCCCCAACCGCCCAACTCTATCGCACTTGAGGTACCTGCAAACTCAGGCTGTATGCCTATCGTGGCTGTATTTAGAGCTTGCATGCCGGGCGATGGGAGGGGACGGTGAACAGCGTTAATATTACCATCCGAAAACGCAGTCAACCTAGGTGCCAATGCACTACGAGACACGTGCACTGCGGAGCATGACACGTGAGAGGAGGAGTCATTCTGATTGGACGAAAAAGGGGGCGGTTGCAAGTGCATACCGTGCAAATTGTCACCATGCTGTATTCGATAACTGCTACCAGAATTATAGTTAGTCGGCACCCCAAACCTTCAGCTAAATTTTGACCATTAAAGTTAACAGTATGAAGGGCTGGGGCCCTATTATTCAGGCAATCCATACCTGTACCCATATTACCTGTCACGCTTGTTGTCGAAGCTGAACCGCTGGCACCGGCGGTTGCGATATTACGTGCTGCACTTGTCGATGGAAGCAGATGACTTTGCAGATCCGCTTCAGTAAAACCACCAAGATCCGCTGCGGAGGAAGGCGGAGGCGAATTCCCGCTCCTTCCCGAGCTTTTCCCCCGCTTTCCCTTCAGAGCTACCCTGCTGACTTGTTTTGTTGTTTGCAAACATGACCTGAGAAAGCAGTGAAATAGCTTTAATATTTTCTGATTGTAAATTGTTCTGAAAATACCCCCCCCCGGAGATCAGAAGAGTAAACTTTAGTAATTCATGGCCGGAGTTGAGCAATGGTTGATTAGGTAGATCTTCTCTTCCAGCACTTCCACCCGCCTTACCTCGTGAAAGAAAAAAATGAACCCCGTTAATTTTGACCCTACACATATAACTCGAATATAACTGTAAAAAAGAGATATTGTAAATTTCTACGAGAGCATGATTATTCCGTCCAATGAAAATATTAGCATCATACACTTTCCACATGACTGGTCAAACTAAATAAAGCCCGCCATATAGTTTTACATAGAGCCATGAGTTCAGTTTTGTGTATATCGACAATACGGACGTGAAAGTAAGCATTTCTTTACTAGAATCCCACCACAGTGTATAAAAAGAGGGGGGCAGTAGAGCAGACGACACTTTCTGCCACATTTTCACGATGCCATACCAAACTCGATCAAAAACTTGACAAGCTATGAGTGAGGTGCAACGGATAATATTGGACGCCGTGAAGGACAGATCTACGGGTGTATTACAAGCCGACAGCCTCGACGAATCGCAAGATAAAAATTTCTTCAAGACGTCGTCCACATGCTGTCGTTTTCGCTGTTCTAAAAATCTTCCAAATACCCTGAAGATCAAAGGGACCGACGAGTGATTTAAAAACACGATAAGGCGACTCCCCTCAGATTCTCCACAGAGAAAGTGGTTAAATTGCCATTACAACTCTGAGTGACCGATACAGAGACTGTCCAGGATTGATGCAGGCTTGATGAAATGGCATTTGAACTGAAGACTCCAGATTGAACTCACTTCATAGAAGCTGTCCACAGATATACATGTGGCTTGTATCAAAATTGTGAAAAAGAATACCAAAAAGTCAATTTAAAAATAGATTGCGAACTAAGAATGGGTTTGACAAAGAGGTTCCTGGTCTATCAAGGGTGGTGCATCTTCACCCTCCATGGTCTGATGGAATGTTCATGCTGAGGACTGTCAAACAGTTTTGTATACATTTATATCTCTATATCCATATAGCAAGCCATCTGCACTGAACCAGGCAAGTCAAATCTCAACACATATATAACGATATGTAAACAGACGGGATGGATAACAACAAGTATTTTCCAGAACAAACAAAATTAAATCCATCAATAAGAACTCCTAATTTTTACCCATTAATCTTATTAACAAGAAAATACATCATTGGTTTATTATTCAAAATGGACAATATTATGAACTATGAATATTCCTATTAATATATACAGGTAATATACTACCCAGTTCAGTGCGCATCGCCAGCAGTCTTTACCTTAATCGGCACCACGATCATTCATTTAAAGTGCAACTGTGGTACATGTACTTGTGCAAGTTTACGTCTTTCCCTTACAGATTTCCAGCATGGTTCCAGTATGTTCTCAGCATGAATTACCAGCATGGTGCCAGCATGGTCACAGTACATGCTGCAGACATGCTGGAGAATACCCCACTAAGCTCAACCTGGCTGCAGCATGTTTCAATTATTTAAATTATGCTGCAACCATGCTGGGAGATTTCACAGCATGGTTGCAGTATGGTAGGTATGGCCATTGCACAGGGGCATGCTGCATTCATGCTGGAATTCTGCAGCATGGTTCCAGCATGGTAACTAAAGCCTGATAAGGGACATGCTGCAACCATGCTGGGAGATTTCACAGCATGGTTGCGCGCCAGGGTGCGAATTACACCCAAGGCCATGCACAAGCCAATGGCTTTGTATGCCCTCCCTGTTTGCCTTGGTGCCCCTTTGCAAATTATAGGTAATTAGATGCCAGCAAGGCCAAAGTGGCCTTGAAATGGCTGCCCTGAACATTTTATAATTCGTACCCTGCACAGGGGCATGCTGCATTCATGCTGAAATTCTGCAGCATGGTTCCAGCATGGTAACTAAAGCCTGATAAGGGGCATGCTGCAACCATGCTGGGAGATTTCACAGCATGGTTGCAGTATGGTAGGTATGGCCATTGCACAGGGGCATGCTGCATTCATGCTGGAATTCTGCAGCATGGTTCCAGCATGGTAGCTAAAGTCTGGCAGGGAGCATGCTGCATCCATGCTGGGATTTCACAGAATGGTTCCAGTATGGTAGCTTCATCCTGTTCTGTGGCATGCATACTGCAACCATGCTGGAATTGTCTTACAGCATGATTCCAGCATGGTAGCTAGGGCCTATATACAGGGGCATGCTGCAACCATGCTGGGACTTTGTAGCATGGTTGCAGCATGGTAGGTATGACCATTATACAGGGGCATGCTGCATCCATGCTGGAATTCTGCAGCATGGTTCCAGCATGGTAGCTAAAGCCTGGCAGGGGGCATGCTGCATCCATGCTGGGATTTCACAGCATGGTTCCAGTATGGTAGCTATAACCTATACAGAGGCATGCATGCTGCAGCCATGCTGGGATTTTGCAGCATGGTGCCAGCATGGTAACTCATAATAACCTACAAACATGGGATACATGTACAATGTTATAGCTCCACTGCATGGACACAGGTGGTGGAAGCCATTGAATTTATCTGCACAAATAGTAAAGCTAACTTTATTTTTCTGGCATATTTTGTAAATATGTTGGGTTGTAATATATTTTTTCCTATCCATGTACTTGATCTCATGTTTCACATATCCAGACATCAATAAATACTTCAAGATGGACCATTGAAACAAAGGGATATATATTTCAGACAAATATGAAGTTTATGTATATGCAGGGAACTGTAACTGCACTCACCTTCAAGTTTCCAAGTACATGTACTTCCATGGTTATAGATAAGAATTTAAAGATGATACAATGCAAATAGCTCTTGTCTCTGTGTACTTTGGCACATCCTAGAATCTTACAAGCCATGTTTTTCCTGCAACCATGTTCAAAGTACTGGTTAGTAGTTATTCTGATTTGAATTCTGGCTCTAAAACTTGTGAGCTGACCTGATTTCTGATTGGTACATAATAACCAGGGCAATAGTTCATTCATATCATGTGACAGCTACATGGACATGTAGGTCAGCCATACAGCAGCATGGTTGCAGCATATGCTGGCAACGCAGTATGACTATTATTTTATCTAAGTGGTTCCAGCAGGATTGCAACATGGATAGATTATGTCTGAGTTAATCCAGTATAACACCAGCATGCATTTGCAGCATGGTTGCAGTACATGCTGGGAGGCAGTATGGTGAAATACTGTCAGGAGTAAATCCAGTATGGTCACAGCATGGATACCCAGCATGGTTCCAGCATATGCTGCAATGCAGTATGACTAGTATTTTATCAGTGATTTCAGCATGACTGCAGCATGGAAACCCAGCATGATTCCAGCATATGCTGCAAATCCAGCATGATCCCAGCATGAATGCAGCCCATGCTGCAATTCCGTAAGGGTTTCCAAGATAATCTTCCAGATTTTAGAATTTATAACTTTCTTGTTTTAAGACTTCAATTTTATTAACTGCGCCACAAGGATGTTTGAACTTCTGACGTGTTTATGGAATGATAAACCATGGCACAATGCAACATTGTTACAAAACTGTTCCATTCTCTGCATTGCCGCGACGTCCCGCAGATGGTGCAGGAAGCTCTAAGTATTTGAATTTTGAATTTGAATTTATTTGCAATACACCTATTACAGGCCGAGCAAATACATGAGTACTAAACATTGCAACATCATCACAAAATAAGCAATAAAGATGAGAACAATGATATAATCCTGTGTATATCCACAATACCCGTATTGCCACAGCACCTAACATTGTTCTACTGTGCTACGATCAGTATAAAATACTACTATTATCATATTGTTGTGGACTTTTCATGTACACAAGTTACCAGCAATACAGAATTAACACATATCCCCTTGAACTGCTCCAGAGCGGGCTTGAAAAAAAAAGATATATGCACAGATAGTTTCACAAAGTGGAGAATAATTGTTTCTCATTATAACATTAAACTGATCGACTGGCGCTAGAGTAGACAAATCGGAATAGACAGCAACGAGCTCACAAAATAATTCGGCTCTTAGAACAGAATAATGGGAACAGTGGAGAATGAAGTGCATTTCATCCTCTACCGCACCAGTATGACATAATCTGCATATTCTATTATCACGTGTAATAATTGGAGTATGATGTCGTCCAGTTTCAATCATCAGATTGTGATTACTCAAACGTAGATGGCAGAATACTTTTCGGTGTTTGAAATGAATAGTGTGGACAAGGTAACTTTCCAATGAGACGTCCTCCTTGAATGTGGAATACGTGTCTAACTTACTTGAAATATTATTAATGTTGTCAATGAAAAGGTTATGGTAAAAAGTTATTAGCACCAGACGTAACCAACTCTTTTGTTGACTTTGGGTTTATATTGGCTAGTAGGTGATGCCAAATATTAATTTCTGACGTTATTTTTTTAAACCTTTGCCAGCCAACCGAGCTTGTTTGCAGACAAAAGATTGTTGTTGGCCATATTGGCTTTAAGTCCCTTGTTTTTCAACTCTGATAAGCCTTCATTAAAATTCCCTCTATCGTTGATACAATGTAGCTAATCCTAAATAGGGGCCTACCCATATTTGCGGACTATTGAAAGTGGCTTCCTGTTAAAAGTGAAGCTATGTGTGGGCGAATTTGTGTGTCTTTTACTGAACACCATTATTTTAGATTTGTCCGAATTAATAGGTAGACTGTTCGCAGTTTAGAGAGTGTTGCAAGCCAAGCTCAGTTTCTGAGTAAATGACTAGATCATCTGCGAATAGCAAATGGGAGATAGGGACGTTATGGAGTAGTCGTGGACAGGATGCCGAACTGTTAAGGTATAATCAATGAAGAAAAAGTGTGGGCGATCAATTGCAGCCTTGCCTCACGCCTCTAGTGGGAGTGAAAGCAGGGGACAAACCTCGAGTTGTTGATACTTGATATGTAGTATTTTTATACAAAGAATATAGCAAGCTTAACAGGTTACCCATTATTCCAAATGAGGTAAGTTTCCGTAATAATATTGAGTGATCAACCATATCAAAAGCTTTGCGAAAATCAATAAAAGCCAAAAATACTTTCTTGTTATTGGCAAGGTAAGAGTCTATAATGGATTTGACTATGAACAATAATGGATTTGACTATGAACAGGTTATCTGTAGTTCTGTGTTCAGCTCTGAAACCGCCTTGGTTTGGACTGAGGCACTCCTGTCGATCAAGGTGATCTACAAGTCGTCTATTCAATATTTTAGTAAACACTTTCCCGAGGGCGGAGCTCAAGGCTAACCCATAGTAATTGTCTGGATTTGTGCGGTCTCACTTTTTATGAAGTGGGGTAACTGTAGACAAAGCCCAAAAAGAAGGAAATTCTCCAGTGGACAGAATTAGATTAAATAACTTCAAAAAATTGTCAACTTTTAGCGGTATTATAGTTTTTAGGAGTTCGTTTGGGAGGCCATCTTTGCCAGATGACTTTCTAGATTTTAGGGTCTTAATTGCAGTTCTAAGTTCTACTATTGTTATAGGTGCATTGAGTTCTGCATCAATTTGTAAAGTATTTATATTAGAGAAATGATATTTGGTATGGCGTATAGCCCGCCACAGAGCATATATACATATGAAATGATTTTTGAGAGAGAAAGAATAAATTGGTCGTCAGCAACTTTGCTCCAGTTGTCAGCTGTCATTGGATGATTATGAAACTTGGTACACATGTTTCTTCTGATAAGAGCATGTACCTGTGCTATTTTTGAGAAGAAATATTAATTTTTCTCCAAATTATGGCAAATGAAGAGTTTTCTGTTTAGGTAAATTGTACATATACATGTCCATGGTAAGTTTGCTCCAGTTGTCAGCTGTCATTGGATGATTATGAAACTTGGTACACATGTTTCTTATGATAAGAGGATGTATCTGTGCTATTTTTGAGAAGAAATGTTAATTTTTCTCAAAATTATAGCAAATGAAGAGTTTTCTGTTTAGGTAAATTGTACATGTAGGCCTCTACATGTATACATATACATCTACATGGTAACTTTGCTCCAGTTGTCAGCTGTCATTGGATGATTATGAAACTTGGTACACATGTTTCTTATGATTAGAGGATGTACCTGTGCTATTTTTGACAAGAAATATTAATTTTTCTCCAAATTATGGCAAATGAAGAGTTTTCTGTTTAGGTAAATTGTACATGTAGGCCTCTACATGTATACATATACATGTACATAATAAGTTTGCTGCAGTTGTCAGCTCTCATTGGATGATTACGAAACTTGGTACAAATGTTTCTTATGATTGGAGGATTTACTTGAGCTATTTTTGAGATGAAATATTATTTTTTCTCCAAATTATGGCAACTGATTGAGTTTTGCGTTTAGCTGAAGTGCACATGTACATCTGTACACCACAGTTTGCTGCAGTTGTTGAATGATTATGAAACTTGGTACACATGTTTCTTATGATTAAAGGATGTACCTGTGATATTTAGGAGATGAAATATTAATTTTTGTTCAAATTTTGAGGGTTTTGTCTTAATCTGGCAATAATAATGCACATGCATGTACACGGAAAGTTTTCTGAAGCTGTCAGCTTTCATTGGATGAGTTTGACACTTGCTACCCAAGTTCAATGTGATTCAAAGATGTGCATGTGCTATTTAAGAAATATGACATTAAATATGAAATTTTTTCCTAATTATTGCAGTTTAGACTTTGTATCTTTCCATTGATAAGGTTTTTGTTGGGCAAAAATTTACAGGTAGATCTGTACATGGAAAGTTTGTTGAACCTTTCGTGGGATGATTATAAAACTTGGTGGACATGTTTCATGTTTTCCTAGGTCACAGCTCTCCCGCAGTAATCCCACACGGGACTGACCTATCCAGCAGTAATCCCAAATGGCATTAGCCTATCCAGCAGTATTGCCATACGGGACTGACCTATCCAGCTGTAATCCCAAACGGAAATCAACTATCCAGCAGTAATCCCAGACCGAACTGGTCTATCCAGCAGTAATCCAATTTGGGACTGGCCTATTAGTAATCTCACACAGGACTGACCTATCCAGCAGTAATCCCAATGGCACTGGCCTATCCAGCAGTAATGCCACACGGGACTGACATATCCAGCAGTAATCCCAGACTGGACTGGCCTATCCTGAAGTAATCCAACATGGGACTGGCCTATCCAGCAGTAATTCCACACAGGACTGGCTTATGCAGCAGTAATCTCTCATGGGACTGACCTATCCAGATGTAATATGACACTGGATTGCAATTTGCAGCAGTAATCCCACACAGGTTTAGCCTATCCAGCAGTAATCCCACACGGGACTGGCCTCCTCAGCCATAATCCCACACAGGATTGCCGTATGCAGCAGTAATCCCACACGGGACTGCCTATGCAGCAGTAATCCCACACGGGACTGTCCTATCCAGCATTAATCCCATACGAGACTCATCTATCCAGCAGTAATCCCAGACAGGACTGCCCTATCCAGCAGTAATCCCACTTGGGACTGGACTATCCAGCAGTAATCCCACTTGGGACTGGACTATCCAGCAGTAATCCCACAGGTGACTATCCATCGGTAATAACATGGGACTGGTCCACCCAGTGGTAATCCTACACAGGACTGGCCTATCCAGCAGTAATCTCACATGGGACTGAATCCGACTAATCCGACAGCACTGACCTATCCATCCTACATGGGATTAACTTTTGCCAGTAATCCTTCATGGGACTGATGTTATTGTCTGTACCAGATAATCTATTCCAGACATTATTGTCTGTACCACATCACCTATTCCAGACCTTATTGTTTGCTCTACATGTATGCTTTCAATACTGCTGCACCTTTGGCGGATGACCCCGCAAGGCGAGATGTTGGGGTTCTCAGAACGCTTATGTTTTATTAGATCTACGAACCCTGAAATGTTAGTGAACGTGATGCAACACTATTGAGTATATATGTTGCATATCATGTACAGCAATATTGACACTATCTTGATGAAGTGTATATGGTTTCATAATGAAGTTATTTAGAGAGGTGGCTATGTCTGAGTGAGATAAAGCATTAACTGATAAAGTATGACTACCGTGGCACTAACAGAGGATTCCGGGTCGTCGACCACCAGATGCGAACGTACATCCAGAAACGAGATTCCTTCACATTTTTCTACCCGAAACGGAAAGTCCTTCCCGATGGAGTCAGTACTACCTACCTGGACTTGTGAAACTATGACTACCGTGGCACTAACAGAGGATTCCAGGTCGTCGACCACCAGATGCGAACGTACATCCAGAAACGAGATGCCTTCACATTTTTCTACCCGAAACGGAAAGTTCTTCCCGACGGAGTCAGTACTATGACTTTTGATATAACCAGTTAAACTATAACTGTAAAAATAACGTACACGATAACTGTAAAAGTCGGGATTACAAGCGTCTAGTCCGTCATTCATAATCCAGCCGTCGTCCATTAGAGAATATCCGCGTCCATAATCCAAAGACCTATTCCATTTTCCACATAACAGTATTAGCACCAAATTCAAAAAGACAATCATAGTATACATAAACATAGGCTTGTTTCCTGCACGAGAGAAGCGGTCAACAGTTTTCAATGATGCCGGCAAGACATCATGATGTTCCAAAAATATCAAATCCGTATCGCTGATCAGTATTCTTAATCAATAATATTCGTTATAAGAGTCGTCATCTAAAAAAAAGATGTATCTCAGTCACGCTTTGATTGTGTGGTATAAGGCCGAGTGGTCTGCCCAATGCAGGTCGTGGGTTCGAATCCTACTCCTGACAGTTTTTACAACCCTACTGTATTCTTTGTAACTCTACTGTATTGTTCACATTCTTTATACATTCTTGTTCACCTGAATATAAAAAAAGTCAAAACGTCAAACGAATTTTTTATTGAACATCAATGAACGTCAGAATAAACAATAAGAACACCGCACAGTGGAAATTAAGACAACAAGAGAAATGGGGCATGAACATTAAAACGAAAGGCAGCCCAGTCGTACACTAAGACATCACTGTCTTCGGCTTGAGAATAATCATCCAACATGTACAATCGTTTGCATAGAATGTCCTCTACTCCGGTGAGTGAGATAAAACACACAGTACTGTGACAGTGTCCACATACACTACTCAAGGATCCTTGTAATGTTTTAGTATTCCAACGCCAGACTGTAGTAGATTCCTCCATGAACTGGGTCAAATCGGGATGCAGGGGTGCAAGTCCGTAGGAATCAAAGTATTCTCCTTGGCCCAGGGCGTCCACGTATACAGCCACCTAATGTTCACCAGGTCGAGTACGAGGGTCTGTATTCAGGATCTAGGCCGCAGGGGTGGATGGGGTGGGAAAGACATTGCGTGGAAACACACCTCGAAAGGGTACCCAGGGATCCCGTTGGAGTATGGCCATCAATTGCTCTGTATCCATGACTAGCTCACTCACACAGGACGTTTCTTTGCTGGTCCACTGTGATGACGTTATCAAATTTGGCGTAGCAAATCACGTTAATGGTATGGGGTAGAGCTAGAGAAATGCAGTTTCAACCGTAAGTTTTCTTTCTTGAGCAAGGCCAGTTGATGATCGTGTTCCAAGGTAGGGGTGAGGTCGAAGGCGAACAAAGTGTACCCACGGGCAAAGTCTCGTCGACTGATGATATTCCTTCGTCCTGATTGTTTTGTTCTGTGGCTGTAAACAGGTTCAGGTAGCTCCGCACGTAGTGATGGTTACCAAAATCTGGTTGTAACGGACGGGCTGGGATTTAATGGCCAGCCACGTGCAGTGCCACAAAGTTGATGTTGAAATGTTGAAAGTGGAACGGATTTTCACCCAAGGTCCCATTGAAGCTGGTGTTGGTGACACAAGCCAGGGTAAGACGTTTAGGCAGATCTCCTAGAAATAAATTTTCACGTTTGGCCAGCATCGTACCCGCTGGCACAACGAACACCTTGGTCTGTACGCGTCGGACGGGGTACAGGGCTGGTTTTTTCGATAAGGCTCCCCAGTATGTTTCCCAGCCCGTGACCTTGTTGCATGCGTGCACCGCTAAAGACCAGACCTCCACCTCCCGTTTGTTTCTTGTAATAGTCGGCATAGCTGGCCGTATGGCACTGGTAAGGCACGTACATTATACGAAGTGGGGAGAACGTGCTTGTCGGAAATGAAGTGTCAGCACCACTTTCCCTCGTTCGAATGCCACCGGGCGTCCCGTGTCATCTCTTATATCCACCGTGATCGTGTTGATATCGGTGTGTCGTACGGGTAGGTAGAGTAGACTCTGGGTGATCTGATCTCCATACATCTTCTTCACCCTGTAAACTTTTTGGTCGTCAAGATGTTGATATTATAGTTCTAACCCGGGCTTTCGTGCCGGTAAGATGATAGCCTGGCTTGGTTAGGGCGACCGGGCAACTTTACATGTACCCAGAACTAGCTTGCGAGTTCGCTGCTGGGTCTTTACAGCAGTCTGAAAGAAGTTCATAGCCCTATATCTTTTGCCTCAAGAAATTCCATCAAGAAAGTCGTCATCAAGTTGTTACGAAGTTGAAGATTTTATTCCAGACTTCTGACATCAAAGGTGGTACAGACGATGGCCAAATGACAAACAAAGACAGCCCCTAAACGTTAAATTTAGACCTAAAGTTTCTGATACATTTCCTCGAGACGGAGTTCCAAAATTGTCTGCCCTAGGTAAATCAGGCTGTATATTTATACCATCGACTGACCGATACAACAACATATTTTTCAGTACTGTTTGGACATTTCAAATCATGAACATGCAATTTCGTAAACACAAAAGAAAACATTACGGGAGTATCAAGTACACTCACAGCATGTTAAATGATGAGAACTGGGAAACACAGATCTGTGAATTGGGTCAAAAACATCCCTCCATATTTTTAACGATGCAAATAGGACACTGGAGTGTCAAACAAATCAAAACATTTACCGGGGTATTACGACCCGCCATAGCTATAATATGCAACGTTATAAACCCATACAGGCAGGCATCATATATGACATCAATACTATGCAATATTTAATATTCCACCAATAACTTGTAAACTAATTATCATAAGATGCTGATATCAAGATGCTTATATCTGAATAACTTGTAGAAAACCAATTATCATAAGATGCTGATATCTTACATATCTCCACTATTCTAAGTTGAATGATACCTTGTAAAGTACCATACAACTACAATAAGAATATACAAGAAAATAAATGTCCAGAAAAAGATGAAAGGGCAAAGAAGCCAGATGTGTTGTACCACTTAGCTGGTTGATCAGACCAGACAAAAGGGAAAACCAACACATCTCCCTCCTTTAGGAACAGACAGTATGCATCCTGCCAGTCCAGTGACAAAAGAAGTAGAAAGAAAAAAGAAAAAACAAAAACAAAAACAACAAAAATGGAACTATATATCAACAAATTACAATGGAGGATACAAAGATGGGAAAACGGTAGTGGAGCATGACGGCCGGACATTAGTCGCCGCCACCTCCTGTAATTCAACACACTCGGGTACATCAATAGGTACTGGGCTAGTACACAAAGGATTACAACAGGTGAAAAAACGATGATACAAGCGCTTCCGGAAACAACAAAAATAGAAAAATACAACAAAGCCGGCACACAAAATAACACCAAAAGAAATATATGTCAAAATGTCCGAGAAAGAAACGTCATTCGTCAATGTGTCAATGTCATCTAATGGGCGAAGGGGAACTGAACTTACCTTGGATAAGGCATGCCATGGTGTGACACGCAAGTGATTGACAATCCGTGTAACGTTAAGGAGGTGGGGAATAGATATTGTAGGGAGCTCAACGGTAGCGGTCAGGAAGGAATAATGGTGCGAAGTCGTAGCGACCCGCTTCACCTTCCAATCTACACCAGAAAAAGTACAATTACCTGGACTGAGCAAAAATAAACCATATTCCAAAAAATAAGAAATGGTTCGCTGGCCAGCACAATGCTCAGAGATACGCTCACCAAAAGTTTGTAATACGAATTCACCAGTAGGTTGCTGGAAGTATCGTTAGATCTCATAAGACGAATTATACATGCAGGGTTTGAGCTGTTCGTTAGGAGACTCGTGATACATGGAATGTGATTCTTCTGCAACTGGACATTACCATAACACACGCGAGGAGATTGTCCGGAACATCCGCTGGGCACAAAATACCAACCAGTCTTAGTATCGAGACCAATATGATCAACAGGAAAAACAACTTGCAAATAATGTTCAGGAGCCTGGATCGGCATGGCCCAAGACTGCAACCCATACTCGACATATGCATCGTCATCGATTAATGGCAGTGTGGCCACATAAGTAAGAGTATCTGCATTCCAGATCGGATGAACCAAGACGTGGCGATAGTACCAATGGTACGAGGATACAAGACGGACACCAACCGGAAGATAGTCTCGCAGCTTCTGGAGCTGGGTAGATGGAAACAAATCTTCTGTCAAATGGCCTAATTCCAGGGAAGCGACGTGATGCTGATACTGAGAGTGAGCATCAGAAAACGACTGCAATGTTAGCTCAAGAGCATCAACCACGTGACTAAACTGTAACAACAATGTCAGGTGTTGCCTATCCACAGAAGCACGGTTGACCGCATCATCCAGGATGGTAAGATGCTTTGTAACGTTAGCAACAGTGCCAGTGAGACGATTCAACTGATCACGGGAAAGTGAAATCTCCTGGAATGCCTTGTTAACATGAGTCGCCAGAGTGTTAGAATAATGAATAATGGACTGAGTCGTTGACCTTGTTGAAGCGATTAGCTGACGTACGCGGGTGATATCTGCGGAAGTCGCCAATCCAAAAGCGAACGAAGCAGCATGGCCGACAAAGTCCAGTAAACCTCGTTTACTCCGGGTGCGGGTGGAAAACGGAACAGTTGCAGTGAGTCTATCAATTGTCGAACGCATGTGTCGTATACGGTAAAACCAAATAACAATATCATCATGTCTAAGTGGACCTTCATCAATGGAGGTATTAATAGCAGCTTCAAATTCAATAACTCTCTGAAGAAATGTTAAGAGAAGCGTAGGAGGCATTATAGTGACAACTACAGTCCATTCTGCCTTCACAAGGGAAACTGCATCACCTCCAACCACTAACACGCCATTAGCAATACGGGTAAGGCGTGCATTAGCATGTACGATGCATAGAAAGGCAGCGAACAACACCAACATCCTGACACTACAGCGACTGGAAACGGAATGTGTAAGTGCGCCGTTTCTTGTCATATGATGTACCGGTGATTGGGGGCGTGGCTTACGCTTACGTAAATAATATGGATGCGTGACGGGAGGGTCAACATCCATTTGGTTCAACTCGCCAGGGTCATCTAATATAGGTGGGGTTATGTCAAGAGAAGGATTGACGGGTTCATCAATCACTGGTTCTGTCTCCGAAGGTGTATCAATTGTCATAGGGACGTCAGGATCATACTCAACATCACGTGACTCAGACAAAGATGGAGTGTCAATAACCTGGGGGACAACTACAGAATCACCAACTTGGAACTGCCCAGCATTGGCTCTCTGGTTGATTTGCCGGCAGTGATATTCACGAGACCTGGCCGTAACTGCCTTTGCACGGTGCAAGACATTACCCAAGACAGTAAAGCGATCGTCTAAATCCTGAGACGCATCAACAGGAAGGGATAAAGGAAGACGAGCCCTACGACCATAGGTCAAGAAAAAGGGTGTGTAACCAGTTGACATATGGACGGTATTCCGGTACGCCATTAGCGCTGCTGGCAACTCAAGCGCCCACCGGCGAGACTGATTATTAACAAGCTTCTGTATGATACCTTTCAAAGTTTGATTAAACCTTTCAGTTTTGCCATTGGTCTGAGAGTGATAGGGAGTGGTCCTACGATAGTCTATGCCTACAGCTTTGAATTTTGCATGAAGTGCATGTGCATGGAACTCCTTGCCAAGGTCAGTCACGAGAACTTCAGGAATGCCATGTCGTGGACAATATTCATCAAAGAACTTTTCCTCCACATTCTCAGCAGTTTTGCGTGGGATAAGGTAGGCCTCAGCCCATGCAGTATAATGATCAACAATAACCATGGTGTACGCATGCCCGGAAGCGAGGTAGCGGACCAATCCGGTCCAAGCCAACAATCTGACCTGGATACTGTGCAGTAGGCATTCCAGTATACGACGGTCGAGTTTGTACCCGCTTGTTAACCTGACACCTAGTGTCAATAAACCGTGTGATATCTTTTCGCATGCCCTGCGATACAAAACTACCCCTAACCATACTAAGAGTTTTCTGGGCCCCCTGGTGGCCTGCTTGCTCATGCGCAAGTCGCATAACACGTTCTCGGAAAAGAGATGGTAAAAGTACTCTAGGATGGTCTGCTTCCAATGCTGAACGGCATGTAAGAGAATACAGTATGCCTCGATGAACAGCATAATCTTCAGGTACGTCACGAAGGATATCAGCATATTCAATCTCCTGCTGATGACGTAAATCATTCAGATCAATACCATGTGCTGTCAGTGGGACATGGCAGAGTACACCATCATCGTCAGCTGGAATGACATAATCTCCCGTATCAAAGGTCGCAATCTCCGATGGTCGACCAAGGCGTGAGAGCATGTCGGCCCGGACATTCTTAGCACCTTTAATGTACTCTATCTTACACCCATATTCAGCGAGGAGTACAGCCCATCGCTGAACTTTGGTGTTTTTGACCTCACTAACAAAAAGACTCTTCAGGGGTTTATGATCTGTATACACCACAAAGTCTGCACCACATAAATACGGTCGCAGCTTGCGCAAAGCGTAGACCAAGGCGTAGGCCTCTTTTTCAATAACAGGCCATTTCAATTGGCTGCCCTTAAGGGTAGAAGACACATTCTGGATGATCCTCTCAACCCCATCATCACTTACCTGAACCAAGATGGCACCAACTGCGTAACTTGAAGCATCGGTATACAATTTGTATGGTTTCTGAAGGTCAGGGTAGGCCATTACTACGTCAGAACACAGGATGGTCTCGAGTTTGTCAAAGGCTGTCTGATGGTCAGCACTCTAAGAAAAACGTGCATGTTTACGAGTTAATGCTAACAAAGGTTCAACAATAGTGGCATACCCTGGTATACATGAACGATAGTATCCTGTCATACCTAACAAAGACCGGACCTCTCCCACACAGGTGGGGGGTGACATGTTACGTATAGCCTCAACCTTTTGAGTTTGTGGCGAAATACCCTTGGCAGAAATATGGTAGCCCAGAAGATCCACAGAGCTAGCTGCAAATACACACTTTTTGAATTTTAACTGTAGGTTATACTCCAACAAACGTTCAAAAACAAGTTTCAAGTGATGGGCGTGCTCTTTTGGGTTTCTTGAGTATAAGACGATATCGTCTACATAGCAAAAAACAAATTTGCCTACATAATCTCTAAAGATGTCATTCATTGCCCTCTGGAAGATTGACCCCGAATTACAAAAGCCAAAGGGCATGACCCGCCATTCAAATAAGCCCTCCGAGCAAACAAATGCTGTCTTCTCTATATCTTGTTCTGCCATAGGTATTTGCCAATGCCCGCTCTTAAGGTCAAGGGTCGTAAAAATTGAACTACCCTTTAAAGAATCAAAGATATCAGATATCAAAGGTAACTGTCTTTACGTACAATAGAGTTCAACTTACGAAAGTCTATACAGAAACGAGTCGAACCATCTTTCTTTGGAACCAAGGTGATAGGTGACGCCCATGGTGAGGTCGAAGGTTGAATGACCCCAGCCTCTAGCATCTCCCTGACTTGTTCTTGTACAAGATGGCGTTTCTTAAGTGGTAGTCTATATGCCCGTTGTTTCACTGGAGGATGATCGCCCGTAGGTATGGTACACGTCACTAGGGGGTGTCTTCCCGCTCCTGGTTTCTTAGCAGTGTCGAAAAGGTCATGGTACTGGTTCAAGACATTGTCCACCTCTGGGTGACCGGTTGATTCCCTCACTGTAGAAGATCCGACGCCTTTGTTCAGTTTTACTGTTTCCAGGAAATAGGTCCTGTCGAACCACCGTAGTTTTGCTGTACATGCATGCCCTAGTCCCAATGCATCTGACCCCAAGACACATTGATGAATCATATCTGGAACCACAACAACTGGAATTGGACTGGCACTCTCAAATTTCACCTCTGTTTGACCCAGAACTTTCAGTGGAGTGTCATTAATAGCGAACATGACCCCTGTCTTTTTTAGAGGGCCACGCAACGCTAATTTTTGCCAAACATCTTGCCTCAATAAAGTTGTACATGCTCCAGTGTCTATGAGTGATGTCACAGTTAATCCTTGTACTTTTAAAAGGGCTGAGAACCTGCCTGTGACATCTGTGGTCAGAAGCCCCAGTCCGTTTCCCGACTGTTGTTGATCTCTATCACCATAGTATCTCACAATGCGGTTAGTGGTGTCATGATTCGCCGGACGTTGCACTTGACTTCTCTGTACATGCACAACACGAGGCCTGTCTGGAATGTGAACCCTACATTCTGATCTACGGTGGCCCAGCTGACCACATCTCCAACACACTGGCCGGTTATCACATGTAGGACATGAACGCGATTTTGACTGGAAGCTTACAGGTTGACAGTTTCTTTGATACCTTTGTGATTGTCTATTTGGAGGAGCGTCTGATCGGCCCTGCTGACGCGTCTGTGGTCGCGGTTCCTGTCGCTGGGGGGTCCTCTGTTGTTGCTGTTGCTGAGAAACGACATTTCTGAGCCGTCGTATCTCCGCCACAATCTCGCGATTAAGCTGGCTATCTTCTGTCCTGTCACCAACCGCTGCCTGCTGAGGGTTGCGCGCAGCACCGATCTCCATTGGAACTGGTTCCGTGGGAATGTCCATGGTGGCCAATAACTCAGCACTGGCCGATTGTTCATTCACATACTCCATGGCTTCTTGGACATTTACAGCATGTCTATTCATCACAATTTTTCTGGCCAAATTCTTGTCTGCAAGGCCACGAATATAGGCTCGCAAAACAATGCGTTTGGAATCATCAGTGACGCTAGTATATGCACGTTGAGAAAGTTCATGAAAACGGCGGTTAAAAGCAATGTGAGTTTCTTCAGATTTTTGTGTTATATTGTCCAACTCACCTTTTAACCTTTCGTCCTCATGTGCCGACACGAACTGCGTGGTCACGTGCGTACGAATCTCCGCCCATGTCGTAGTCTCCCTCTTTTTACCTGCCAGGAAATGTTCAATCTCGCGATGTAGGGGTCCCACAGACGTCCAAGCAGCGATCTGTGCTGCGGCGCCTGTAACTCCATTTAATGCTGTGATGGCTAGTGTCACATCATCTGCCCACTCGCGCACTTCTTTCGGAGACACACCGTCACATTTCTGAATAGCCGAAATATGGTCCTTTACACGCTCGCGTTCCAAACGTTGCTTTTCCTTCACATTCAAATCCCTCCGGACTGATTCTACAAGGCCTGTCACTCCCTCGGCGATGGCCTTTAACTCCTGGAGTTTTACTAGACTCTCCATTGTCCCTGATTAAGTAGGCAGCTGTCGTCGAATGCCAGATGGCGTTTCTCTGTTGCCTTCGTCTTGGCTATGGTAGAATTCCTCAGAAGTCCCATTTCGGGCGCCAATGTAAACTTTTTGGTCGTCAAGATGTTGATATTATAGTTCTAACCCGGGCTTTCGTGCCGGTAAGATGATAGCCTGGCTTGGCTAGGGCGGCTTGGTTAGGGCAACCGGGCAACTTTACATGTACCCAGAACTAGCTTGCGAGTTCGCTGCTGGGTCTTTACAGCAGTCTGAAAGAAGTTCATAGCCCTGTATCTTTTGCCTCAAGAAATTCCATCAAGAAAGTCGTCATCAAGTCGTTACGAAGTTGAAGATTTTATTCCAGACTTCTGACATCAAAGGTGGTACAGACGATGGCCAAATGACAAACAAAGACAGCCCCTAAACGTTAAATTTAGACCTAAAGTTTCTGATACATTTCCTCGAGACAGAGTTCCAAAATTGTCTGCCCTAGGTAAATCAGGCTGTATATTTATACCATCGACTGACCGATACAACAACATATTTTTCAGTACTGTTTGGACATTTCAAATCATGAACATGCAATTTCGTAAACACAAAAGAAAACATTACGGGAGTATCAAGTACACTCACAGCATGTTAAATGATGAGAAGTGGGAAACACAGATCTGTGAATTGGGTTAAAAACATCCCTCCATATTTTTAACGATGCAAATAGGACACTGGAGTGTCAAACAAATCAAAACATTTACCGGGGTATTACGACCCGCCATAGCTATAATATGCAACGTTATAAACCCATACAGGCAGGCATCATATATGACATCAATACTATGCAATATTTAATATTCCACCAATAACTTGTAGAAAACTAATTATCATAAGATGCTGATATCAAGATGCTTATATCTGAATAACTTGTAGAAAACCAATTATCATAAGATGCTGATATCTTACAACCCGTAATAGAGGTGTGTTGCCATCTCCGACAATGTGGTTGTCGACCACGTCCGAGTAGACGTAGAGTCCGTACATACCCTCTTTCATATCCATCGCAATTTCGGCTCTGTCGGTGCTTGGACCTGAATAGACCGGATGAGGGAGACCTAACATTTGCTGTTAACTAGGACTGAGTTCGACATTCACGTTGGGGCTGAGAAGGAGACAGGCCTTGTCGTTATGTGTATTGTAATCGAAGTCCACATGATTCTTGAAGGGATAGGATTTGATGGGTTTGGAAGTATTCGTCACCACCCGTAGAGACTTATAATGCATCAGTGTTCTCAATCCCTCTATGAATTCTTTGGGGGTATCGTATTGGCCTTCGGGTAGGGTCAGCCTGGTTACTTTGCCTTCGTAGGTCACCTCGTACCACACGTCCTTGTCTCGCACGTTGTACCACGAGTAAGTGTATTGAATATCGACGAGTCCACGTTCCCGCCGTCCAGGTAAATGCAACGGTTGCGGTAACTGGGTCACGTACTTGGCCAAGGTGTTGTCAGGAAACACATCGAGCGAACTGTTACTGGGCAACGTGAGGTAAAACTGAGCTTTTCTGCTTCCGCGCCCGGCTTTAATAGGGGTCCCAGGTCTTGGGTGGTTGTAGCCGTCGTCGTGATCGTCACGGTGTGGCCGTCCTTGGTCGCGTCATAGATGTCGAATAGGGGTGAAAAGAACGTGCCCGCAGTGAGGGTATTTTGGGAGGTGTCTGCGGTTGCCACTCACGTCGAGGGCTCGGCGATTGCATCCAGGTCCAGCGTTGAGGATTCCCCATCAATTATCGAGGGACGTGTGAGTCTTTCAACGCCTCAGCAAAGGCTTCCCAACCCATTGGATTAGAGTGTTGGCGAGAACGCACTGTATCGTTGACCAGATCGGTGATATGAGACCCCGGGACCACTTGGTTTCGAATAAGCAGCTCCCCCTGGTCGGTCCAACCCATATCAGGATTCTGTTTCACCCGGTCCAACAATAAACGGGCCATGGTCTTGAACGCCTTAGGGACACTGGCCAACACTTCATCTTCGAGCTGAGGTGAGGAGGATGAGGGTGGTGGTGGTGTTGGTAGTGCATGGTTGTGGTGGTGATGATGTTGAACCACCCCTGTATTGATCCATAAACGTCTTGTACCGGTTCAGCGTTTGATGGTAGAGTTGAATTTTCTCGTGATCGGGCAGTCGGCGTTGAAGTATGCTATTCATCTCGCCATCGAGGGACTGCAGTTGTTGTACCGTGGCAGGGACAGGGTAGGGTGATTGCAAACTTTGTAACAGTCGAGGTTCGACCAGCATCATTTTTTCCGTGTGTTCCATGACCTTAGCGTCCCAAGGTGGACCCTACTAACTGTCCCAGTACGGAGGCTGCTAATGGAGCGAGTAGTGCTCCGAGAAATCCAACTTTCTGTAACACCTGTTTCTGTTTCTTTAAACTCGTCTTCTTCACCAGCGTTCGGAGATCCGCCTTGTGCCGTTGCAATTTCCCTTTCTGCAGAGGACTGAGAGGAACGTTCCCTTTTAACACATTATGAGCGACTTCACACAAGCACCGTACCAATCCCGCGTCCGCCCCGCGCACTGGGGCCCGGACCACCTCCGGTAGCGCGCTGCGTAACATGCGAAGCGCCGGCGCGTGCTTCCGTATCCGCGCAGACATGATGAGAAAGTGAATCATGATGAGAAAGTGAAAGTCCACTCTTGTTCTTTTATTTGAGTGTGTACACCGTCTGGAACTCACCGGGAAAAATGTGGGTCCGCAATCGAAGTGCCGAAGGTGTCCCTTGTTTTAAGTCGATGAGCAGGTAGCCGTGGGCCTCCTGGGTGGCATCTTCAAAGGTTTCCCGAACAAAGGCCATGTTTTTAGGGTACATCTGTCTCGCCTGGTGCATAATTTGTGACACGTCTCTGGGGTTTTTGAACAACACCACATACTGGGCATTCAAACTGATGTTCCTGTGCTCTTTGGTCTTACTGATGAGATTTTGGACGATGTAGATGATACTCAGCCGGCGTTGATGACTTCCTTTCGTAAAAAGGCGGGTCACTCGACTATCCGTTTCGGCCATCAGATCATCCACGACCACCAATGTGTCTTCTGGGGTATCCTCTGGGATAATCCTTCCACCAAGGTGAGTCCAGGCCTCCGTGAGACGTTGAACGAAGTGTGTTTTTCCCGAACCGGTCGGTCCAGCGATGAGACACGTGAAGGATGCTGCCACCGTGGATCGATGCACACTAGTTATTTGGTGTTTTGGGCTAAGCGTTCAGAGGTCCACCACCATTGTCACTGATCCCACCGAGGGTCGTAGTCTGGGGGGTACCCTTGCCGTGGTAATCGTGGTACAAGACCTACTACAGGGTGACGTAGAGGGGGAATGACGGGTGTGGGTGAGATGGCGGGTAGGTTGAAACAGGATATCAGGTACGCCAAGTCATAGAAGACACCTCCAAATAAGACACCAAGAAGCGCTAGTATACACATGACATTACCAACTTGTCCTTTTCGAGTACGCAGTAGTAAAGAAAGTTGGGCACTATCCATGGTACAGCCCTAGACTGAAGGTTGTAGGGGTGCACTCCAGGGATTCTTCCATTCGGCATGGAATAGACTGTGGGTCCGTTTTTCGGCCACCAGTTGTCGTAAAACCTTCAACCCAAATCACTTATGTGTATATATTTTCTGAAAGAGCATGATGAAACTATTATTTTAATATATAACACTGCTATGTTGTAGAAAAATTAAACTCTAACATTCTCCTCTATGCTTGCTTCATTTTTCCTAGAAAACCCCTTAAAAATGTCGAAAAATGGTCAAATTCGGCTCAATTTCCAGAAAATCTGTAGAAGCGATTTCAATTAAACTTCTTACTCACGTTCCCTGGTCCGGTCTCAACTTAAAAAGGCAAACAAAAGTGGGTGTCAACCTGCCCGTTTTTTGTCAGATTTTCTTCCCGTAAAATGAGTCCCGATTTTTAGGCACAGCCAAGGGGCATAACTGAGGCAGGACAAACTTTACTCCATGATCCCGATCAGCGTGTAGACGAAGCCAGCACTCGATTTGTACGTACTCGTTTGCAGCTTTGATAATGCTGAATAGGATGGTATTATAGATATAAGCTATTAAGAAGACAAGAAGAATTATGATGTAGCAGAACAAGGGCAGTCTATCGTATTATCAAATTAGACCGGGGCCATTACTACGAATCTGTGGAGGACCACCTAGGAGACGTGAGGTAGAATTTATACCCGTTTCATGTCTCGGGCTGAGACCCAGGAATTAAACGAACTGGGACAACCTTGCCATTTGACAAAATGATAGGAGATGCCACGTCGACGTACCGTGTTCAAAATCTCCTCCACCGTGTAGTAGTCTTTCTGTGTTTTTACGACCGGTTGTAATTCTGCCTCGTAAAACGTGCCTTGCAGTGTTTCTCCTTGTAGATCTTCCAGTTGATAGACGTGTGGGTTTCGGGGACTATGGCGAACTATGACAAAATGTTCATCACTCCAGTTGGGCAAGTAACTTTTCTCAAATTGACCTTTGACTTTACTAATCCGTACCACATCTCCGCGTTTGTAACGGGGTGAAGTACTAGGTGCTTCAGGGGGTGAGTACAGCGTACGGCGCACTTGATGTTCGTTGCGTTCCATCACGTCGACGGGCGCCCTTTGGATACTGCGATGATAGGCTCGGTTGTACCCTCGGACCAGTTGAGGTAGCACATCGATGTACCGTCGGGTGTTTTTGGCTGTAAACTACTTGTACATCCGGCCTTTCAAGGTCCGATTGAACCGTTCCACCACAGAGGCTTTGGTTTCGTTGTACGTATGGAAGAAAAACACGTTCTGTTTCTTGAGAAAGGCTTGAAAGTGTCGGTTGAGAAATTATGTGCCTTCACCCGTTTGCAAATAGAGGGGTTTGCGACCTGTCTTGAAAATCTGCCGGAACACCTGTACAAGATTCTCCCCTGTTTTGGTCCGGATGGGTACCACCCATGCGTACTTGGATAAAATATCGTTACAGGTCAACATGTACCGATGTCCATCATTGAGGGCAGCAAATCGACTCATATCGGCCAAATCTGCCTGCCATTGTGCGTCTATACCTCCTACGATGATTCGGTTACGGCGAAAATGCCGTCGGGCTGCTCGATGTAAGCTATAAGTGTCTTGGGTTTTTAACCATTCGCGAACTTCAGCTCGACTGATGCCTTGGGACTGCGCAGCTCGAGCGAGCGCTCCCACAGCGCTATAAGCGGCAGGACTGACTGGACTGTAATACAAATCCGTTAACAACTTATCCACATGTTTTGTATCCTTATCCCTCCGGGTACTCCTCCAGGTGTCCCACCGGGTTCGCTTCATGATGATACACTGACGCTCTAGACTGTGTGGCCTCTATAGATATAGTACCTCATCGACAATGGGGACTACTTGTTCCAAAGCCACACAGGTGAATGCTATCGCCGTCCAGGTCACCAAACAACATTCGTTTCAAGTTGGTCCATCCTTCCCGTGACAAAGAGACGTGCGCTTTGGGATCACACAACCCGGTTATCGATGAGGTCCACTCGTTTGGAGTACAACAATAGGTTGCAGCCAGGTGTAAGTCTCCGGGTAGCCACAGTCCCTTCTTTCACTTCGGGGTGCAGTAAGTCATCCACCTCGGGGAGTACATCTTTCAGTGCCATCAGTAAGGGTGAACAGAGTGTGATATGGGCACCCCCACGCTGTTCCAACCGGGGGAAAAAGGAATCCTCTCCACCAGTGTGTATGTGCACACCGACTCCCACGTGCATGAAATCCATTTCCGGCTCTTTTCCCTGTAACAACCGTGTCAATAGAGTCCAGCCTGATAGCGATAACAAAATCTTGACCTTCCGCGGTTCTTCTTGAACCAGCTCCAGGTGATCGTCATTGACGATGAGGTAGACGTCGGACGTCAGTTGGAATAGCGCAAGCTCTGTTCCGCTCGCTGCCATGGTGGTGAATGAAAAGAAACGGATAGAGAGGCCTGTCTATATAGAGTAGTACAGGTTAGGGGCAATAGGGCTCGAAATGCACTTGTACACCATGTGAGTCAATAGTCTACCTTTTGCGCATTGCCCCGCAAGGTCAATAGGGTTCGAAATGCGCTTTTATACTACTCCATGTGACTCAATACTGTTACACTGCGCCGTTTTAAGGTTCGAAATGCGCTGTTCTACTACTACACCAATTGCTCCTCACACCTCGTGAAAATCCGTCATCATTCGGTGGTGTTATGTTATTTGTATAGGAATTCGTCTAACCTAGGATTTCCGTATACATAGCTTGAGCACAAAAAGAGGATTGTAAATTAACCCAGGAAGAATTCCCTCCATTTTGGACCAATGGCAAGACGATCATTCAACCAATGACTAACTCGCTTAGACAGCCAATCGACATCATCCTGGGTTATGGTATGGGACTTCATTTTAACCTGGCATTTCCTATATCCGAGCTTGGTGGGATTGTGGCGTTTTGTCAGTGCGCGTTTTGGACCAATCAGAACCCATTATTTCAACCAATAGATTTGCCCGAAGAAGAGCCAGAAGGGGTTCGCGCTCTATTAGACGGCCAATCGATATCCATCACATTGAGCATATCAACCCCGAGCAAGGCTTGGAGAAGCACATTCTATCACATTTCTTTCAACAGAAAACACGTAGAGAGAGAGAGAGAGAGAGAGACGAGAAAGAAAATGGACAAAACAAGCGTAGTAGCCAAGATGTCAACGGGCGGCAAGCTAACTGTAAAGAAGAGAGAGAAAAAAGAACTGGCCAAGGCAGTGAAACAATTTTGGTTAGAGGAGATGCGAAAGTGGACGAGAGAAACCACAAAGGAAATGACACCGCTGTCGTGGGGCGATTTGTTCCATCTCATTACCAGGGCTCAGAGAGATCTGGAGGGGGAGGACTGGTTGGCGAGCCTGCAAGATCTGTTGGACCAACAACAGCAACAACAGTGCCAGCCAGTCGTCCCCGAAGTCATTAACATCGACGCCGAGGTGGAAGAGCAAGAAGGACCTCAGCCCCTGTCGTGGGGCGATTTGTTCCATCTCATTACCAGGGCTCAGAGAGATCTGGAGGGGAGGACTGGCTGGAGAGCCTGCAAGATCTGTTGGACCAACAACAGCAACAACAGTGCCAGCCAGTCGTCCCCGAAGTCATTAACATCGACGCCCAGGTAGACGAGCAAGAAGGACCTCAACCCCAGCCCGAGTTCATCGACATTGGGGAGTTGGAACAGCGGGACGAACAACAACAACAGCCCGGGCGCAAATAGGCAAGTCCTTCCTGAGAAAACAGGATAAAAAAAACATTTCAACGGCCCTTTTCAGGGCCAACCATGTCCTTCGAAAGGGGAATTTTTAACCTTGAAATTTTCAAATTAACATCAGGCCCTACCTGTCAATCTCTTCTCCTCTATGCTTACCAATCTCCATTTCCTCACTCCAAAAAAAATTAACCTAAAGTCTCTTTTCAGGGCCAACCCAATCCTTCTGCCGTCCTCCATATTCTATGATCATGATCAATCTCCACACGTCAAAGTGCGCCATGACACGTGCGCTAATTTTCGGATGTGTGGGCAGAGACAATTTGTTTACACTCGGCTTTTTCCGGATATACTCGATGTATCTATTAGACTAGTATATTACTGAGTAACTT
Source organism: Hanleya hanleyi (assembly GCA_036873755.1). Taxonomy (NCBI): domain Eukaryota; kingdom Metazoa; phylum Mollusca; class Polyplacophora; order Lepidopleurida; family Hanleyidae; genus Hanleya; species Hanleya hanleyi. The sequence goes on from JAVTVY010049457.1 coordinate 120,504, forward strand.
ACATTCATACTAATAGTGTGTGGGTGTTTTACCTGGGTGGTAGTGCTAGTAGGAATTTCCCATTCACTAGGTGTTATTTACCTAGGTGTATGCAAGGTGTAGAAGCTTGTGTTTTTTGTGCTTTTTAGTTAGAAAGCTCCTCTTTCGGGAGTAATTGGGTGGCCTTGATAAGGGCCTGATGAGTTGTAATGATTACAACGATTGAAGCAGTTCTTCTTTCCTCTTGGCGCATAGGGGACATCTCAGCGGGACGAGTGTACACGGGATGGGTATGCAACTGGACGTAAGACTTGCTCTCCCTTCAAGTTTGGTGATACAGCAGCCACATAGCGCTTGGTGTCCACAGGGAAATAGGGCGAATTTGGCGTAGTGGGTAAAACATTTGACACATGGTAATTGCTTTACCACCCCCAGCGTTGTGTCCCTCTGTAGTCTTGTTATTTCCGTGCAGTAGTCGTCAAGATATTGCTGCTGTTGCTCCTGCTGCGGCACTTTCGTCAAAGTCTTCCGACACTCTACCGTCTGTTCTTCGTCTTTTTCTTTTAAATCTTCTTCTTCTCTCAACAGATTGTCTATAATCTCTTCCAGCCATACCTCGTTGGTACTATTGTCTTGTGTGGTCCCTTCGATATCGATGAATTCACCTGTTGCGTCGTCAAGATATTGTTGGTGTTGTTGGGAAACTTCGATATCGATGAATTCACCCGTTGCATCGTCAAGATATTGCACGTCTAGAATCAGTCATGATGTGGTTGAAATGAATGTGTGTAGCAGACGACAGACAGCCCGCTTTTTATACTCTAGCGTAGAGGACCCGGCTGAGTACGCGCGGACGTCAGCGAAATCGCCTCTGTCTGGACATCGTCTCGGCCAGAAAGACAAAATGGTCTGTGCTTTCTGCAAGATTTGGAAGCGGGCTAAATTTTCAATAAACGAGTGTTGAGATCTAAAACAACTTTAAATGTATACCTTGGCATGTTATCATGTAATCCTGAAAATTTCATAGGGCTAACGGCTGCATAAATATATTTTTTTTTATCATTTTCCACGTTTCAAAGTCCGAATTTCACCTTTCACTTGCACGGCTGTGTTAAAAGTACAGTAAACTTGAAATAAATGGGCTTACGTCTCTTAAAACACTTTAGGTTTCCGCCTTACCACGTTATAATGTCATTCTAAAAAATTTGTGAGGTCTATAGATGGAAAAATGTGAATTGTTTGCTTCCAATCACTCTAGTGTGAAAACAACCATTGACACCCATAGCTGTATTCGGTCCCGTACTCTAAACCCTGGTGGGTTTTTTCCATCACGGGGCGATCACGTGAACACTACATGTACAGATAATTTTGAATGATAGGAATGTATGTACTGACCTGTTCATTCATCCGGGTCCTCTATGGTAGAGTATAAAAAAGCGGGCTGCCTCTCGTCTGCTATACACACTGACGTCTAGCATCAGTCATGATGTGGTTGGTTGCACTGTTCAATGCGTTCAACATGGGAGAAGAAGCTTTGAGGGAGCTAAGCGATCAAGCTTTGAGGGAGAGTGCTGAAGCTGTGAGAGACCAAGCCAGGGCACATGGACAACAAGTTCCTAAACTAATGACCACGCTCAATCGGGTACTCACTCGGGAAACTGCGGGAGAATTGAGGGAGCTGGCCAGACAACAAGATATATAGACGACACTCTGGACGCTGACGATGATGATACAGACATATAAGAAGTAGAAGACGAAGAAGATGTACAGGCGTCACGTCCTCCACAAATGGGGTGGTTAAACACTCGCAGCATGGGTTCACCAGCAACTACATCTTCGTCTCCCACAACGACGGCTACCACAACGACGGCTACTACAAGGGATGTCACAACACCACCTCCACCCGAGGTGACCCGGTTGGCGCGGCTACGACAACAACTTCAAGAAGTGGAAGAGGAGAAGTTTGTACTGCAACGACGACTGGATAAAGAGATAAGGAAATCCACATGCACCATCTGCCACGACGATGAGAGGGAGTACGCCTTTTCCCCGTGTGGACACCTAGCCCTATGTGGTCCATGTCTTCCAAGCTTCTTAACCAATGCGGAGTGCTGCCACTGCCCAGACACAGGAGACTTTCATGTGGCTTTACGGTGCCCTGTGTGTCGGGGCAACGTATGTGGAGTCAAAAGAATCTTCCGGCCGTGAACTCACGGCCTGATGGTCAACCCTCTGTACTTCCTAACGACCCTTATCAGGGTCAACCAATACTCCCGAAAGAGGAGCTTTCTAACTAAAAAGTACAACATGAGCTCACACACCTTCCCCCTGCATAGAGTGAACACTGACACAAATTATTTATTTTTATATTTTATAATAAGAATTTTTAATATTTATTAACAACACAGTAGAATGAATATAAGGTTTTCACCACGGTAGGCTCTTTGTGTTAAATTTTCTAATAGAGTTATACGGTGTCACCATGATGGTAGAATGAACATAGAATGAACATAGAATGTAGGAATACGGTAATGTCTGAATGTTCAATATTTAGCCAACAAGACTTGTGTGAAGCCTTCCGTGTCTTCTTTCCCTGGTGCAAGTATATGAAGGCAGCAATCTGCTCACGTGGAATTCTCGGTGGACAGGCAGCTTCCAATGCCTCCGCGATTGCCGTCTCGTTGATGTCGTGTAGCGCCTCAGTCATCAGCGCGTCTGACGGTGCCATGTTGTCCAGACACGTATGCATGTTTAACGGACCGTTGTTCCGACAGCCTGCACATTGTTCGAGACGCAAGTGTAGAATGCGAAGTCTAAGATGATACAGGAAGGTTTCAATGTACTTTTTATAGATATACTCAGACAGCTGGTCAGACAAGGCTTCATTAATTTCGGCTGTCAGGCCCTGAAGTTTACGCCTCGCAGGTATTTGCAGGGTGACTCCCTGCAAGGGAATATGCGTATCTTTCTTCAACTTCCATTTACGAATATTTACCAGCAGAATGTTGTTGAACATAGAGCAGGGGAGGAACACATCGTCTTCCACATGAAATTTCGCTTGGTCGCTCCCCTGTTCCTCAATGACCGCATCGATGGCATAATAAATTCGCTGTACTCTTGCCCACGTCTCAAACATCAAGGCGATATGCTTAGGTGGTTTGTCGTCCCAGGCTGATGCATTAAAGTGCACTTGCTCATCTTTCACGGTTACAGTTAAATAGTAAGTGAGCTTCCAACTGTTCATCTGGGCCGCCTGGTAGGCCTGTTGGATGATGTCATTCGACTGCTCCACAGACAGGGAGTAGCACCTCTTCCTCCGCTTGCTGAGGCATTTTTAAAGGTGTTAGTTGGAGACGGGCACGTTTGGCAGGTGGATCGGACTCTTCCTGAGCACGTTTGCTACCTGTGCTCTCTTCGGGGATGTCTACAACTAAGGTGTGTTCCTCGGATTGAAGTAGAGACGCTATTCTTTCATTCCCCGTCTCCCACAGTGTCTCCAGGAAGGCCTGAAATGCTAAAGGACCTCGGCGCGGTAGAGTGCCGATGAGGGTTCTGTTTCGTGCCGTATTGGTGTTCTGCGCCATGATTTCTTCTTCCATGTATGTAGTGATTATGTTTCCCACCAGAAGCAGATACTCACATAGTTCGGCCACATTCATCATCTCACTCATGATCTGGACACGTTGCTGCACAAGCTTAGCTCGGTCAGATGAGTCCATGGCTGTTGGCTCAGGTAGGTGCTGTTCAGGCAGGTCTTCAGGCTCCATTGATATTAGCTCCTCTCGTCAGGTAGGCTCCGGCTGGTCAGGTAGCTCCGGTCAGGCTGGCTCGGGCTGGTTAGGTAAGTCTTCAGGCTGGTCCGGTCAAGTAGGCAGGCCAATGAATGAAGCAATCCTTTTTTGATTGAAATTGTAGTTTAAGGGCCGCTTCCCATACGGATTTCGCGGCCCATCAACTCAATGTTTTATTTAACTTTCACGGTACATTTCTTCGTTAATTTAAGATCTTTTGCAGCAATAGATATTAAAATAAATAATTAAATAATAGATAACAATGAGAGAGCAGAGGGAAATATATATACAAGTAAAGAAGAGTCGCTATGTACAAGTTGGTATGTCTGTTATTGGTTAGGTTATGCTGATAAATATGTGTTGTAATCGCGTGGATGATTTCTTGGTACCCCTTCGTACACACAAAGCCGTCCAGAAAAAAATGGGAGAACCAGGGTGTCTTCAGGGTTTGATGTGATTCGATGTGACTTCCCTAACGTCGCCCTTGGAAACAGGGTAGGTTCTTCCAGAAATCTGTGCCTGTAATAATTGCTTGGAGTGTGTATTGGGGTACAGCACGGCAGGTCTACGTCCTATATAGCGTGAAAGTCAAAGGATCATATTCTGTGTTGAGGCGTCAGTTCGGTGACATCTATGGGGTAGCGTGTCTGGCGTGGTATAGGGTCGAGTATTCTGATTCTGGACGTTCTTGTTGTGCGGCGTTGTCACTCAAGGCGCTGTTGATATTCTTGTAATCGACATCCGTCTTCTGCTTCATGTCTTGTCCATCCCGTCTGTGGTCTTCGGTGTGCAGTGCCTGTATCATATGAAATAGAAGGTTTGTAGTCATTCGTGTTTTCTATTGTTTTTCTATGCAATACTTTGATATATCTTCCTCCCACAACAGGCACCCCCGACCGTCAGTCACATAATATAAATAGTAATATATAATTAAGTGAATAAATAGATAAACAAATGAACTAAACATTTCGACAAGTTCAATACTAGGTGAATATAGAAATAAACAGCTCGGTATTATTTCCGTATACATTATCGTTTGATGGCCATAAAGTATTTGTAGGACATTGAGATAGACGGCCCTCAGTATCAAGGTAACTCCGCCATCACCATTTCCTGTATTTTATGCCGAATACTGCTCGCAATATGCGTTTTGGCCGTGCTATTGTTGCCATGCATTCAATTAGATTTGGCCATCGTTTGTTTTGTAGGACTGTGGAACAGACGGCCCTCAGTATCAAGGTAATTTCGTTGTTGCCATGCCTATTTTATTTCTGAAAGTGTCGGTGACATTTTGGCCGGATGTTATATATGCATAGTTTATTCAGGCCATAATGTTTTGAATGGCTATGGTGCACACGGCCGTCAGTATCAAGGTTACTCCGCTGCAGCCATACCCTTTGTTGAAGTCGAAAAAATGATTTGGCCTCTATCACATCGTGTCATAGTACTTGGTGTACTGGTAGTTGACTATGAATTTTTTTTTTGTTGAGTGGGCATGCACGGGGGTAGTGTTATATACTGGAATAATAGCCAGCAGTTTTGATAAAATTTATTGAGGAATTGAATACCTGTTTTCTAATGGGGGGCTTAGGGTTTAATATCGCTGGTAATGTTAAGGGAGTGTTGAGTTTTTTTAATTCGTTTGTAAGTGCCTCGCGTTGTGGGTAGTGTTTTGGGCATTCAAGTAGGACATGTTAGTGGTGAGGTGTTTTTCAGAAGCATGGACAGATGTGATTTAAGTCCGGTTTTGCCCAGTCTTAATCTTCTGATGATGCGGTCATCACGTTTATTGTCTAACTGGAATCCTTGGACGTCTTTTTTCTCCATCAAGAATTATATGTAACCATCGTGTACGTTCTTCTTCGTTCCATTCCATTTGTCACTTGCTATCTATTTTGCGTCTAATTATGGTGTTGAGTTCTTTACATCCTAATCCTATTGGCACATCGTGTGCAGTTTTAGCAAGACTGTCTTTGGCAGTTTTATCGGCTGCTTCGTTGCCCCTGATGTTGACATGCGCGGGAATCTGCTAAAATGGCGTCTATACCCTCGTTGTGAAGTTGTGTACAGATACATTCTATTTTGTGTATGAGATCAGGTATACTGTCAGATATAGAATTTTCTATTCGATGATCCATTCGAGAGCCTTAATTATAGCAATCAGTTCACTAGTGTATACAGACATATTGTCTGGAAGTTTGAAATCATTTTGTATGTTGAGCTCAGGTATAACAAACGCTCATCCTGTGTTATTACTTGTGTTTTTCGATCCGTCTGTATAGGTTTTTAAGTAATTTTTCCAGTTTTGGTTGATATATTCAAGGGTGGTGGCTCTTATAAAGTCTGGGTTGTCCTTCTTTGTGAGGTAGTTGTCTATAGTTGTGTCCACGTGGGGCGATTCTAATTCCCAGGGTGGCCTAGTGATTTTGTCTGTGTCGCAGATGTGTGCGATGGGTATTTCATGTTCTTGGAATAGGTTATTTACGGTGTAGCCGAGTGGGGCGGAGTCTTTTTCCCAGTTTTGCTTTAAATATTCATATTCACTTTCATCTTCAAAAAAATTGTGGCATGGGTGATTATCGCCCTTAGCTCTAGTTTTTCCTGTATATTTCAGGGACAGTTAATTCCTCTCGTCTTTTATTCCAAAAGAGAAATTTTGGCCAATGCTGACATTGTTATAGTTAGTGGTGGCCCTTGGGTTTTATAGGCGAATGAGACAACCGGCCCACACGGAACATGGTATCTCCGGCGTCCACATTTCTAGTTTTTTGACCGATATTGTAGGGGGTATTGGTCAGTGGTGGCCCTACATGCACTGCTATTATCGAGGACCCGGTTATATGTCAACCATAAAATACCTGGCTGTAAGGATAAACAGACAAGGACCCGGATTCTACCATCAATGCCCGGCTGTAACTGATGCATTCCTATCGTTTCACATGTACAGTCAGACATACCCAGGTCACGCCCGATTCACGCAGACCGAAAGTGACGTCATACTTGCGCAGAACACTCCTGCGCACACCTCCCCATGACCTCCCCATAAACCGGAAACTTGTGACGTCATACCTGCGCAAAAACAACTGCGCACTCGTCCAAATACGGCTCGATACGGCTGTATGGAGGCTGTATGACAACCTGTAACCATCTCGGTCATCTATACGCGGTAAGACATCTTATGGATGGCGAAGTGTACGCAATTAAATGGGTTGTATGACGGTCGTACTAAAAACTGCGCGGAATTGCACGGAGCTTAATTTCAACTGCGCGTGGCTTATTTGATGGATTTTTCTTTATTTGCTGCCGAGCAGAATATTGATATTAATAAAACGGACAACAAAATCCGCAAAATGCGAATGTATACTACCATAGACACTATAATACTTTATTATAGGGTCTCCGATACTACTAGTACGTCCAGAATCAGAATACTCGACCTTGGTCACCTTGTAGCGCTTGAAATCAACTAATTCCTGTCGAAAGATGAAAGTCTTAACTCAATTAGGGAACCAGCGAGGTGCAATTTTGTTAATACTGCCGAACGTACAGTACGAACGTACAGGGGGGGGGGCGGGGCTCAGCCCCCCAGTTTCAACAAAGGCTGGGTTACTTTTTCATGATTTTGGTCCTAATGTGACCAGATATACAGGCAGATTTTTTTTTCGCGCCGCCCTAGCTCGCTGTAGGCTAGGTTTTCACGGAGCGGCGACTTTGCACTGGAGGGGCACGTTGCTGTTTGGTTTAAAGTGCTCTGATTTGCTCATTCTTCTGTTCCGTTCGCAATGACCAATAACTGTTTTAGATGTTATTTACATAAAAATTGCATTAGCTTTATTGGACGATTAGCTGATTCTCAAATTTAGAAATAAAAATTGCGTTCATATCATTTCTTTTTTGTGTTCACTCCCAACGATTCGCTGATTTATAAAAGTTTAAAACCAAGTTAAAACTTAGTTTCATATTATTTCTTTTTGTGTTCATACTTTTCTCTCCAAACGTGTCAGCGCTCTCCAACCCTCTGCTGAAATGTTAATTTCTTCAAGATCACTGCGTATAGTTCGAATTTTGGAAAGGAAAAATATTTTTTACATTCAAAAGTTTAAAACTCAATTTTTCTTTTAAATGACGAGAAAAAATAATCTCAAAATGCAGTTGATATACATGTAGTGATGATATGTCGTTTTATATGCCGGAAATCGGCCAGAATGCGTCTACAGCCATCTAGCCCTTGGACCCTCGCCTAAAGTGCTATGATCGTCGACCCCCCCCCCAGTTTTTGGGAGCTTCCGCCACCGCTGTACAAATTATTTAGGAGTCTGATGCCTAATCTACCAACCTCAAAGGAAGGGGAAATAACCCTGTCTGACGGTCGGCAACCTACAGAACATGAGCATGGCCGCCATACGTGGAGCAGCATGCAGTTTGCTGAAGAGAAACAAGATTTATCCGGCCTTTTTTACATGGATCAACTCCTATTTGAAGTGCAGCTGTTTTGTTAGCTGCAAGTCTAATCTAGCTAGCGCATTGCCACACAGGCTGGGAGTTTTGCAAGGTGAAAATGAAGAGTGCATTTCTTTCACGTTTTTCTTCTATAACAACAACAACGTCATGATAAAACAACAACAACGAAAACACCAACTGCTCAACTATTAGCAGTATTGTTGATGTTAACATTGGTTTGATACACAACTATAACTCCACATAGAAATTGGAGATGGAGGCTGGTGGGGTTGAAGGGGGAGGGGGGGGGTCATGTGATAAAGGTAGGCTTGCTAGGCTGTTTTTAAATGTCATTATATCTGTCCTGAAAGACCTCTCTAACTGTTCGCATAGGCCCGATAAAGTAATAAAATATTATTAGATTGACTTACCATCATGAATTGTGTTGTAAATGGCCCATACTTGGTCATCTAAAGGTCTGCGTGGTGTATGGCCTTGTTGGGTTCGATCCCCGCTGGTCCATGTGTGAAAGTTTGTCAGTTACTTACCCACGGGCAGTGGTTTCGGAGTCTCTGGGTACCCCGGCTTCCTCCACCAACCAAACTGAGGGTACTGGTCATTTCGTACCCAAACCACTTCGTACCCAACCACTTCATACCCAGGAGTAAAAAACCTTGAGTGTGACATTAAGGGGGAGGGGGAGGTCCAGTTTCCAACACCAAGTGAAAAAATCCCAATTCCAGGTCTCTCACAAGAACACACAGTAAAACACAGGTTTCACTTACCCCCAATCTTCCTTAGAACATATAGCACAAATAGAGCCCCAAATTTGGTTTCTTGTCCTGCAATATGTGTAGTTTGAAGCTTGAAAAATATCACCTTCATAGTCAAATCTACGAAGCAAATTCCTGGTAAAATATACTACATAATACAATTTAAAACAGTGCTTTATCTATAAGGTGCTCTTGCTCCCCTCCTGCTCGCCTTTTTCAATCGAGGTGTACTTTTTTTAGTGCACCTAAAATTATATCCATCTACTGTTTACGTGTATTATAAATACGTATGGAATGGCGCAAAACAATGTCAGGCTCTCGGACTAGTGAAGATGTTCTATTTGTCATTAGTTTCAAAGATTTTAGTTCTTATAAGAATTTTGTTCAGTAATTATAGGCAAATATGAGATTGGCCAATAAGTATTCTTCTCAACTTGATATCTTGGGAATTCCAAACAGATGATCAAGAGAGCTCATTATATTACACTGGCACGGTACCATATCTGTCAATTTCTCAAATTGAAAAATCACTCGCCTGGAAATTTCAGAAGCGCGATTTTTAGCTCCCTTGTCACTCCGCTTAATAGATTTAGATGTACATAATTTAGCTCCCTTGTCACTCCCCTTAATAGATTTAGATGTACATAATTTAGCTCCCTTGTCACTCCCCTTAATAGATTTAGATGTACATAATTTAGCTCCCTTGTCACTCCCCTTAATAGATTTAGATTCACATAATTTAGCTCCCATCTTTGGATGTTCTTCTACAAGTAAATATTACATTAAAACGAGGACAGTTTAGCCTTTGGCTTTGTTTCATAAGACAAATAATTCGACCCCTGTGGGGCATTAGTATCGTGTATTAAAGTCACATGGCGAAAAGTCGGTCTAGCCCTCCAGTCTTAGTGCCACCTTTGTAAAAGTCCTTCGGAAATGAACAATAAAATCCGTAATACTGGATGTACTGTGAATTAACTTATTTAGTTTATCATCCGCCAAACGCCTTTGAGGAGAAAAAAATCTTATTTTTGTCCATATTTTCAGCACGTATATTTTGACTTTTATAATTGTCTTTCGCTTTTATTATGAGGTCCTCTGTTTGACAGTCTGTGTCCTTGGTCCGGTCACATGTCGGTTTCTCCATAAATTTTGTTTAGAACACACAAGCCGATTTGGAATAACTCTGCTCAGCGTTGTTTGGTTCATTCAAGTTCCATTTATTTTTACCGATATTAACATGTTGTGGTCATGTGCTATGTTACCAGACCATGTTTGGCCTGGTAACCGCGACTATATATGCTCGTTTTAATGTAAATATTTACTTGTATCCAAAGATGTGAAAACGTTTCAAGTATAATACAGTATCGGAAACTCCATCATGCTATCGTTGTATAGTTATTTATTTATATAGTTTTACCACATACAAAGGCAGCTCTGCTGTATATCTTCACTTGTGGAGATTTTTTACACTTTATTTCATGAGGGTAACTCTGTCAGTTGCAAAAACTGTTCTTCCCGGAGGCCCTCATTGAGGTCTGATGAGCAGTTAAAATGAATTACAATTTTCATTCAAACATCAACCCCCTGTAAACAAATACATTACAATTTTCATTCAAACGTTTACATCAACCACCTGTCTGACTGCAATTTGAAAATACAATCCCAACAATTGTGAACAAAGTACCATTGACCTCTGCCACTTTCTTTTTTTCATTGGGTACAAAAAGTGATGTATTACTACACCTTTACAGTGAAACCTCACCACCTCAGATAAAAGTAGTTCTTCACACATCGCAGAGACTGATATGACCTTCTCACATGTATGGGCAAACTCCGAACAGCGCATGTCAGCTGAACGACTATCATCTGGCTACAAGCACTGCCTGCAGTCGAATGCTCTAGCACAGATCTGAAGACCAGGGAACACGTGGGCTTGTTATGATGGGACTAATCACGCACATATGCAGCTCGCCACGCAAATAGATTCGTTGAGAACGGCGAGAAAATCAAGAATCTAACTTCTTTTTCGGTGTAAGCTATTTATTAAATACTTTGGGGATATATATGGTTGATGAAACAAAGGCTTTTAGCGGAAAGAAGGAAGGTATATATTGTGTAGTAATCTTAACGCGGAGAGCGTGTTAACATGGTTAACGATATTTTCAATTGCAGGCGGTGCTTGTAGCCAGACGATAGTCATTCAGCTGTCATGTGCTGTTCGGAGTTTGATGTATGAGATGTTTTGTTTACAAATTGCAGTCAGACAGGTGGTTGGACTTGAAATGAAAATTGTACGTTGTTTGTTTATACTAAGCCATTTTAGCTGCTCGTCGGATCTCAAATGAAGTCTTAAGACATCTTCCTATATATTTTACATGGTATTTTGTAGTATGTTCCACCAGAAATTTGCTTCGTAGATTTGACCATGAAAGTGATATTTTTCGTGCTTCAAACTACACATTTTGCAGGACAAGAAGCCAAATTTGGGGCTGTATTTGTCATGTTTGTGTTATACATTCTCAGGAAGATTGGGCGTGATTGTTCTGGTAATATACCTGGAATTGGGATTTTTCACTTTGGTGACGTGTTGGAAAAGGACCTCCCCCTCCCCCTTAAGCCAAATCCCCATCCCCCCCTTTGTTGTTAGATCTGTGGCATATAATTTGATGGGCACTGACCATCTACTGTATCATCTGAGAACATCTACTGTATTATCTGAGAACATCTACTGTATCATCTGAGAACATCTACTGTATCATCTGAGAACATCTACTGTATTATCTGAGAACATCTACTGTATTATCTGAGAACATCTACTGTATCATCTGAGAACATCTACTGTATCATCTGAGAACATCTACTGTATCATCTGAGAACATCTACTGTATCCAAGTTTCATTAATGCAGATGCATTGACTGATGAATAAATTAGATTAAATTGTCTGCTGCATTGCACAGGTTCAGAATACTCGGTGCACATGCTAGAAGATTGCATTGTCTGTCAGTTAAACTTGATTTATTAATCAGTTATTGCCTCTTGCATCCTGCAATTTGTTCATTACCTTCGAATATCCGTATCACATGCCATTTCCATTTAGCGAATTAAATTTCACCGAATATCATTTGAAGCCATGTTTCATTTTGAAATAGCTAATCTGAGTGAAACAATAAGTTTTTGTGAAAATCATGGAATAAAATGAGGCCATAGTCTACAGGGCTCGAAATTGTCACAAGCCCGGCAGCCCGTGGCTGGTGAATTCAGAACTGGTCTGGTTGAATTTAGTTCTAAAGCTAGCTAACCAGCCCGACTGGCTGGTTATAATTCAAGAATTTCAGCTTTGTATAATGAAATATACCAGCCCGATGGTCTGGCAAAGTTTTATGGTAAATTCATGCCCTGAATAGATGTTGTTGACATGGTTGAACAGAAAGATTCATGCCCTGTGGCTGCGGGGTAATGGTATGTGTTGATGTCCACAGTTTCCATAGATATATGAAAACTGAAGTTGACCTACCCATCAATGGGGGATGGCCAGTCAGATTTTATCATATTTTTTTTTTCTTTTTTTTTTTCGCTTTTTAGTTGGGCACAAGGTATTCTACGTGTATATGGAATATGTTTTGAAACAACTGACAAATGAACTGTTAATTCTGTTTGCAGATTAAATGAATGATTGTTGTCTATCTAAATTTTGAATCTCGTGAATCGTGTGAAATAGGACTTTTCTAGCATTGCAGAAACAACTTGTCTTGGACATTGTAGAACAAAATAATAAATAAAACAAATCTTTGGGGCAGGGGCATGATTGGGGGGTGGGCGGTGATTTATGAACTATTTATTCTAATGAGTCTTATTGGTTGATAGGATCTAGAACTTTGTCCAATGCCATATCACTATATTGTATTTGGGTCCACGATGTGTGAGTCCTCGTATTATCAGGAGTTTCTGATTGGTGCGAAACATGCTCAGATATTGGTGATGAAGGTGATTGATATAGTCTAGTACATTGGGGATTGTTTGGTATAAATATCCCCCAAATTGAACCCTGTAGGACTTTCGGGATTGACCAGAGTGCCACTGTATAAACCCCAGGTCATGGAAAGAATTAAGGGACAGCTCCTCAGGCAGCTCGTTTTAAGAGGTGACTAACTGAGGCACCTGTGCGATTTCCTGGTGTAAATAGAACCCAAATGTTGTGATATGAATGAAATATTGTTGAAAGAGACATCATGTCATATTCATTCACTCCCTCACTCTCTCAATTTGATCTTTTATTTCTGCCTCTAGGTTTCCCATTGAAACTCGGCCATGAGAAAGCACCATACAGTTTGTTTCACGGTTCCGCCAGTGATAGAAAAAAAGACTATTGTGAGGTTCTTGGTGTGCCCAAATGTGCAGATGCGAAGGCGACCAAGAAAGCCTACTATCTGGTACTGGTATAACATTGAATGATATTTTATTCATACTAATTGGAACAGACAAGTTCTCTTGACCCCAGTTGGTCAGTGTTCAGTAACTCCACAGCATCCTTCAAATTGAAATGTGATGTGTATTATCCAGTATTACATGTACTTATACAGTGAAACCTGTGTATACTGACCATACTTGAGACCAGATTATAGGGTCACTTAACCTGTGTATACTGACCATACTTGGGACCAGATTATAGGGTCACTTAACCTGTGTATACTGACCATACTTGGGACCAGATTATAGGGTCGCTTAACCTGTGTATACTGACCATACTTGGGACCAGATTATAGGGTCACTTAACATGTGTATACTGACCATACTTGGGACCAGATTATAGGGTCACTTAACCTGTGTATACTGACCATACTTGGGACCAGATTATAGGGTCACTTAACCTGTGTATACTGACCATACTTGGGACCAGATTATAGGGTCACTTAACCTGTGTATACTGACCATACTTGGGACCAGATTATAGGGTCACTTAACCTGTGTATACTGACCATACTTGGGACCAGATTATAGGATCACTTAACCTGTGTATACTGACCATACATGGGACCAGATTATAGGGTCACTTAACCTGTGTATACTGACCATACTTGGGACCAGATTATAGGGTCACTTAACCTGTGTATACTGACCATACTTGGGACCAGATTATAGGGTCACTTACATCTAACCTGTGTATACTGACCATACTTGGGACCAGATTATAGGGTCACTTACATCTAACCTGTGTATACTGACCATACTTGGGACCAGATTATAGGGTCACTTAACCTGTGTATACTGACCATACTTGGGACCAGATTATAGGGTCACTTAACCTGTGTATACTGACCATACTTGGGACCAGATTATAGGGTCGCTTAACCTGTGTATACTGACCATACTTGGGACCAGATTATAGGGTCACTTAACCTGTGTATACTGACCATACTTGGGACCAGATTATTGGGTCACTTAACCTGTTTATACTGACCATACTTGAGACCAGATTATAGGGTCACTTAACCTGTGTATACTGACCATACTTGGGACCAGATTATAGGGTCACTTAACCTGTGTATACTGACCATACTTGGGACCAGATTATAGGGTCACTTAACCTGTGTATACTGACCATACTTGGGACCAGATTATAGGGTCACTTTTAACAGGGTTCTGGTTTATCAAGGTTATTGGGACCCTGGATGGTACCAGTATTTAGAGGTTGGTCGGTTTATCAAGGTGTCAGTATTCACAGGTTTTGCTGTTGTATATCTCAAGGATGTGGACTGGGTAGACTTGATACCATGCGAATATTCCTTGCAGTGACCAACCAGTTTTGTCTTGCTTGCTTTGGGAAGAACATTTGATGTTATTCCACTTCACATGCTAAATCAAAGTGTGATATTATTATTTCTGAGCTACGGGTTATACCGTTGGACACATCGGTTCTCGTCAGATCACCGAAGTTAAGCAACGTTAGGCTCGGTCAATAATTGGATGGGTGACCGGGTGCTGTACTGGCTGGGCTGGTCAGTGTCCAGGGTAATAGGAACTGTGAACACTCTCTTGTTCTGGCACATGTAGGCGACGTCATGATACGACTGAAACAAAGTTGAAAACGACGTTAAACCCTACTACTCACTCCTTATTATTTCTGATATTTTGCAGTTGGCAAAGAACTATCATCCTGACATGAACAGAAATGATTCCAGTGCTGAGAAGAAATTCCATGATGTTTCTGAAGCGTATGAGGTAGATATCCCATGTTTGTTTAGGTATCGATACGGTTACCCAAACAAATTATTTACACTCTTGTCTTACCTGGTATATAACAGAAAATTAGACTAACAATAGGCTCAATTTGTAAGTGGTTTCATGGGGAGCTAACATGTGTAGTACTGGAGCAGAAATTATAAGGAATCTCTTGAGACCACATCATGCTGAAAACGGAAACCAAAGTTGGCATGAGGAGTTAACGGTTTTTAGGGAGTAGAACATGGGAATTTATCATGTTTCCCAGTGACAATACCAGGACTCTCAGTAGTTGGACATTTATCTGGCATATGTATGAAGTCGATATTCTGCCCATTCTGATCTTCTATATCTGTTGCTAGTAGAACACAATAAGCAGCCATGTTGTTACTAGCGGTCAGTCAGTGGAGTTGGAGACAAAGATTTATCCTCGCAGATTAAAACGTGACCACTTTTGACCAAAAGATATCCCATAGGATGTTCTCGGAGTAGTAATAAAGTTTTTATTTTCAGTATCTTGGTTATCTTTTGCTATCTTATTCCCCATTTCAGAGAGCAATGTTTGAGCCCTTGTTTACCGCTAACTTAGCAGTGTTGCTCACCGAAAATACATCAGGCAGATGAAGAATCTGTATTTATTTGGTCTTGAAATCATTTCTATGGGTGGTCGTAGTTGCTCTAAATTCATTTATGTGGGTACTTGGTCTCTAACAAAATTCATTTCCATGGGTGATGGGTCTGAAAAAACATGGCACCCATACCTTATTTTCTGGAACAGCCCTGAATTTTTCACCCTTCTATATGAGGTAACAAATATGTAAAAATTCTAAATATGCAGCAGTATTTCTTCACATTGATGCTGTTTTAAATGGGAAATCAGTCAGAGGTTGTTACAATGGCGGCAGGAGATTATGGCTATGCTAGTGAGGATTCTGCAGAAACGGATCAAGGGAAACAACTCTGTCTTCCCAATGTGATAACTCAAGCCCAGTATTTAAATTCTTTGAATATCCTGTAGAAAGTTTTCATTCAGTCATGTTTCAAGGTTATATATTATTTTATTTACAGATAATGATGGATCTAACATTTCAAGAAGCGGCCCGAGGTGTTAACAAAGAAATCAATATGCAAGACACTTGTCCCAAATGTAATGGTAGTAAAGCAGAGCCGGGCACTAGTGTTGTCAAATGTCATGTCTGCCAGGTGAATGGTATGGTAAGGAAAGTCCTTCAGTTCTGTAATGCAATTAAATGCAGGTTGGTGTAGTAGCTAACTTAGTAGTAGTAGCTTGGAAGTGAGGTTCATTTTGGAGATTCATAATAGTTATTGCAGTAAATGGCAGATGAGGAGGAGGCTGGGGTGATTGAGAAACTTTTTCTGACTGCTAATAAAAGGCCGGCCACATGGATTAGTCTGTTTTCTAATACAATTTTTGGAACATGTATGTTTGTATCTGCTCAATGTTAATATTGATGAATACATGTATGACTATGGCTGATTTTATAGACAGATTTGTACTTTATTCTAAACAGGAGACGATGAGCACTGGTCCTAATGTAATGCATACAACCTGCAAGCAGTGTCATGGGAGACAAACCATTATAAAACATCCCTGTACAGAGTGTCAGGGGAAGGGCAAGTTGATATCATGGAGAAAAGTTGTGGTGCCAGTTCCTGCTGGTAAGAATGGCTAATTCCCACTATAGTTCAAGTTAATCCCTTGACAATGGTGTCTGGCTCTGGTGTGGTCGACATTGATGCACAGCATGTGGGCCACCATGATGCCGGGTTGTTCCCTTGACCTCTTCCCTATGGTTATAACATGGAGTGAGCTTTAACCCCTCGGCCAAAATTTGTCATCATCATGTACAGATGTCCGTCTGTCCATCACACTTTATCCTAGGCACACCAAACTTGCAGTGCACATCCATATGCTCGTTACCCAGAACCCTATTGAATCTGGACCCGATTGGTTGGAAACTTTGGCAGTCATCTGTAATTTATGCGAAACTGTCACAGCTTCCTCAGTACCAAGGTATCTTTAGAACGGCCTACCCTAGGCACACCAAACTTGCAGTGCACATCCATATGCTGGTGACCCAGAGACCTATTGAATTTGGACCCGATTGGATGGAAACTTTGCTGGCCATTTTTAATTTATGCGAAACCATTAATCTTGTGTATTTCAGATACCAATGCGCTGTTCATTGTGAAACTTGGTGTAGATCATCGATACATCAAGAAACTTCAAAGTAATGACCAAACCAGTTTCTCTGATTCGTGGAAACCAATAGCAGCCACCTTTAATTTATGCAAAATCTTTAATGATCTCTATCTCTGCTACTGTTGAAATGCTCGATGTAAAATTTGGTATACATCATCAATGCATCAAGAGACTTACGATGAATGACAGAACTGGTGGTACTGTCAGCAGTCCTTGACATGAGCAAATCTTGGGAGAGTTACGAATCAGTCTCCTAAAACAGCCTGGGCGAGCTATCGCTCTCCTAATCAATCACTCGCCTAAAAATGTTTGGGGGAGCTATAACTCGTGTAGGGTGAGTGATGCCAAATATTGTACTGCTGGAGAAACTACTGTCTGTCTCACATTACGACGCGACGTCATTTTCGTGGGCACATTAGCTGTTGAAACTCACAATATATTCCAAACGCTATCTGTGTAATTATTTGTCATCAAAAATATTTCCCTGACATGAGAAATTGTTTTAAAAAATCTCCAAAGCTTGTCTCGTCCGAGCAACCACCGTACATTGCTGACATGCTGTGAAACCAACCGGGCAAGTCCATTTTAACCCACAGGAGAGGCACTGTGCTTGGGGAAGTAACTCGTCCCGCATATTCACACTGAAACATCAGCACTCAACAACTCTCCGGCTCCTATGGGCGAAAATGGACTTGCCGGGTCGTGGACATGATCGGGTTTTATAACAACATCCACTTGCTTGGACGAACAAGCTTTGGAAATTTTTAAAAAAAAATTCTCATGTCAGGGAAATATTTTTGATGACCAAGAATTACACCGATAGAGTTTGGAATATATTGTGAGTTTCGACAGCTAATGTGTTTAACTGATAAATCCACGAAAACGACGTTGCGTCGTAATGTGAGACAGGCAGTAATGAATCTCGCTAGCTAACTCTCGACCGTCATCTGGATGATCAGTATTGAATCCAATATGTCTGTACGGCAGTTCCCCAGTTTTTGAAAGTCTTAATTTCAACTCTGTTCCCTTTTGTAAGAACACTTTCTGTCATATTTATTCCGAATAAAAAAATCAAGAAGACAGCAAAAACCACTTCGTTTGTCACAGTGAAAAACATGGCTGAACTGAAGCCAAGCACACGCTTGTTTTCAAGGCTACAGAGCACGTGGCGAGAGGGAAAAAATTTCACTGCACCACTGACCAATGAACGTGTCCGTACAAAAATATAACCAGCCGCAACACCAATTGCGTTCGTCTTTACATAAATACCTTGGGTTGTCACTTTGTGTCGACTGCGCATGTTCTGCAGAATTTCCCAGATGTACTTCCATTTTCACTTCGAAAGCTAGCGTGCAGACACAAACAAGGGAGCCAATGCAGAGTCGCTTAACAGAAAGTTTATCCAATATTGGATTTTAGCAGCCGATATGGGCGAGCGACAAATCGGACGCCTGGAACTCTCTGGGCGTGTGTGGGCGCGAGCGAGAACGATCACTCGCCTTTCATGGAAAGGACTGGTCAGGGTCATGCAAGACTTTGTATACATACAGAACTGTTTCCACTGATTGGCTGGAAACCTTGGCAGCCATTTTCAATATATGTAAAATCATTGATGATTATATATCATTTGTTACTGTTCAAGTGTTAAGTATGATACTCGGTATACATCATCGATACATCAGGAGACTGACTACTGGTTCCTCTGATTGGACGGAAACCTTAGGGGCCATTTCTAACTGAAATTTTTTTGATTTTTGATAATCTGTATATTTCTCACTTGTTTGCTTGGTGTTCCTGACATCTTCAAAGTAGTATGGTTCAAATTGAATAAAATATGAATGGCAGGCGCCCAGAGCCGAGGGGTTTTCAGATGCGTAGCTTCGTATTTAACTGATGATAACTGGTATACTTGTTGTTGCCATGTCCGTCCATCCGTCTGTCCGTTACCGTGTTTTAGGCCAAACCGCACGAGACAAAACTACAGAATTTTCAACACTTATTTATCTAGTGCTAAGTCAGACGCCTATCGAAAGTGGCTCCCCTTGGTTCATATTTTACAGAGTTATGCCCCTTTACAGATATATTAATATATATTTCTGTCCTATATGCCTGAATGTAACCAACTATATCTGCAGAACTTTGTGTTCGGTATAGCTACTATATTTTGGAAACTTATTAACATTGCTGTTTTCTACAAGCCAACAAAGTATTACTCGCCTCTACTTATGAAGTTATGCCCCTTTCGGATGTAATAGTCTCCGATTTTGTTATCTGTACTTGAATGTACAAGTTATACCTGCAGATCCGTGTTCGGTACAGCTTATTTGACTTCGCTCCCCTCGACCCATATTTTGAAGCGTTATGCCCCTTTACAGATATATAATTTTATCGAGCCTGTAGATTTAGCTGCGGAAAGCTCGATATAGATGCCACAATGATGTCCGTCTATCTATCTATCTGCAGGACCAAGTAAATGTTCAAGTTTTGGACTTCGAAATTTTTCCCTCAGGACCAAATAAATGTTAAAAGTTTGATCCTAAGGCCTGCCCGACCATCGAACCCTCATATTTGAGATGCTTACATCGGGCTACCCATCCACTACCCTCGGGGAGCATGTCCCCATCCCTGGGACCCCAGGACCAAGTAAATGTTAAAAGTTTTGGACTCAGAAAATTCCTGTCCACAGCTTCTCGACCTCACCTATGCCTCCTAAACTAAGGCCAACCCGACCCCCCGAACTCGCATCTATTCCAAATGCTTACATCTGGCTACACTTACTGAACCCATCCACTACCCTTGGGGAGCATGTCCCCATCCCTGGGGCACTGAGCCCCACCCTATATCTCCTAAACTAAGCTTTGCCCGACCCCATACCCTCATATAGTTTGGGAGTTCAGATCATCCTGTACACTTATTCAACCCATCCACTACCCCCGGGAGCATGTCCCCTCCCCTGGGGCACCGAGCCCCACCCTATATCTTCTAAACTAAGCTTCGTCCGACCCCATACCATCACATTTTCCCGCAGCTTACATGATCCTACACTTATTCAACCCATGCACTAACTGTGCCCCGTCTACCTTCCATTTAAACTAAGCTTCGTCCGATCCCATATCCTCATATTTTCCTGAAGTTTACATCATGCTACACTTGTTCAATGCATTGCCCGACTCCATACCCTCATATTTCAATTTCTAATGTTACATCTCTTTTATGTGTGAGACTAATCTATTATTAGGTATGAGATGCAGTGTACATTGTATATACAGTCATACATACTAATTAAATCACCAAAGGTATATTCCTTTATAGTATTTACTAATAATTTGGTGACATTATTTTATTTCAGAAGTACAATATCAAAATAACCAAACCCCCTGTTAGTTCTTAATTTCGTGTCTCCTTAAATGAAGGATGCCATTTCCTTAAATTTTGCTATCAAATTCTGGTTGACCCTAAAGCTTTTGTACAACCATATCTGTGTCCACACATTTAACTTACTATATTAATTAAAACTGAGTTTGAATCAGTTTGTGATGTCTCAGTCTTTACCAGTGCACATTATTATGGAGCATTACAGTATGATTGGACACAGTTGTCATTGTATACTTTTAGTTGCATACAAATGTGAGGGTTTACCACAGTGCTAGTGTCCCACTGCATACTGGAAATGATAGCTTTACTCCCAACTATTGCATTGTTATTAGCTTTGTTTGTTCACATATCATCGCACAAAGTTACACCAAGAAAGTGCTCCAAATTGCATATCTATTGTTCCTAACTATACATGTATTCATCGGATCTATGCAATGAGATGTGTAAGCTTACTTTTGAAAAGAAATGTAATCTTATTTGAAGTTTTATAATATAGTTCCTCCTTCAATCCAACCTCAACAGCACTGACATAGAAATCATATTTCTTAATAAATGTATGGTTATTTTAACTGATGTGCATTAATTGCCAATGATGTGCAACCTCCAATGATGTGCCACCCTAAAGGGCTCGATCTTTTTGCGAAGCTGCATGTTCTATTTCTGTCCTATATGCCTGACTGTTACCAACTACTGGTATATCTTGATCATCCCACGTAGAACTATCTCTTCCCCAATTCACACCTCACATGGGTCTCAACCACTTGGGGAAAGCCGAGGGGTTTTGATTAGATCAACCTCATATTTTTGACCTGAGGTTGCCAGGGTTATCATAAATGTAAGCTTGTTAGTCCTTTCTTGGAATGGTGGGAATATTTTATCCATATTATCATATTTACACCAGTTATCAATAGTTGAAAAAACCAGCTCCATGTTATAAATGTTCAAGAGAACAACCCGAAGATTACAGTGGCCCACATGCTGTGCACCAGCATCGCCAACACCTAGGCAAGACAGCATTGTCCAAGGATTGGCCATTAGGATGATATTTATAACCATGATATTTATTACAAGGAAAAATTGTGGTTACAAGCATCTGGTCCGTCATTCATAATTCAGCCGTCGTCCATTAGACAACGTTAGAGAACATCCGCGTCCATAATCCAAAGACCTACTCCATACTCCATATAACAGTATTAGCACCAAATTCAAAAAGACAATCATAGTATACATAAACGTAGGCTTGTTTCCTGCAAGAGAGAAGCGGTCAACAGTTTTCAATGATGCCGGCAAGACATCATGATGTTCCAAAAATATCAAGTCCGTATCACTGATCAGTATTCTTAATCCATAATATTCGTTGTAAATTCATCATCCAAAGAATGATGTATCTCAGTCACGCTTTGATTGTGACTGTTCATATGAGTACCATGAGAATCTTGAAGTACATGGGTTCATACGGCCCCTAGCCCCGGGTTAAGCGGAATTAGACACAAGTTAACTTACGAAACGTAACGCCATAGATCTTGCACGCTATGCTCATATTTTGCTATCAGCATGCAATATGTATCGCCAAATTTGAGAAACTTTGAGTGGAGGCGCTTGGTGGTGTAACCCTGTTTTATAAGTTCTGTGTCAGTCTCTGCTGGTAAGTGCTTGGATAATGTTACTTATAAGTGTTAGGATGACTTTTTGCGTGCGTGTCCAGTGCCCTACTGACGAAGCCAAAGGAAAGTTCTTGCTATATACAAGCTAGTACAAACACTGATGAACCCACTTCCTATCACAGATCATTCCGAGAGATCGTCTTGAAGAAAATGTCCTTAGTTTCCTTACTTAATTTCTTGCAGCTTGGTCCAACGAGATGTGAATATTCAAATAGGGTTTGAATGTCAGTAGATGGTAAACGATAAAGAACATGTGATTAGCCTCCAATAGATCATACTTTCACTTTCAACAAATTTCTTAACCTTGCTGATTCCCTTGCCTTTTCATATATGTGAAAAATATATGTGATCTTTGCCATTGTTTTTCTGTAGGGGTGGAGGACGGACAAACAGTTAGAATGCCCGTGGGCAGTCAAGAAGTATTCATTACATTTAGGGTATGTATTCACTGCGAACCTATGGTAACTTACTCCCACCAGTACTACAGCAGTTTATTATGCCCCCCCCCCCCCCTCTAACTAGAGGGTGGGGCATATAGCGAACGCTTTGTCCGTCCGTCTGTCCATCCATCCGTCTGTCCGTCCGTCCGTCCGAATTTCTTGTCCGGGCAATATCTCCATTAATATTTCATGGACAGGATTGAAACTTGCATTGAATGTGGCCAGTGGCTCATAGTTGTGCAGCGTAGAGTTTTTTTCCGAGTTCTGGTATAACTTTCAAGAGTTATGGCCCTTTTTCTGAAATCTCTGTGAATGGGACTTGTCCGGGCTGGATCTTGGTTAATATTGTATGGACAAGTATGAAATTTGCATGATATGTGGTCAGTGACCCACAGTTGTGCAGCGTAAAGTTTCTCCACGTTTCGCTTATATTTTCAAGAGTTATGACCCTTTGTTCCTGAATTCTCCGTGAATTGGGACTTGTCCGGGCTGGATCGCGGGTAATATTGTATGGACAATTATGAAATTTGCAGGATGTGTGGTCAGTGCCCTGTAGTTGTGCAGCGTGAAGTTTCTCCGCGTTTCGCATATATTTTCAAGAGTTATGGCCCTTTTTTCTTCAAATCTTTGTGAATTGGAACTTGTCCGGGCTGGATCTCGGTGAATATTGTATGAACAATTATGAAATTTGCAGGATATGTGATCAGTGCCCTGTAGTTGTGCAGCGTGAAGTTTCTCCACATTTCGCGTATATTTTCAAGAGTTATGGCCCTTTTTTCTTCAAATCTTTGTGAATTGGGATTTGTAGGGCTTGATCTCGGTTAATATTGTATGAACAAGTACGAAATTTGCATGATATGTGGACAGTGACCCATAGATGTGCAGCGTTAAGTTCTCTGTTTTCGGTTATATTTTCATATATATTTAGAGTTATGGCCCTTTGTTTAAACCTAAGTGAATGGGATATATTCATTTGCCCAAGCTGGATCTCATTCCATAGCCGATTTGAACCAGGAAAATGGCTATATTATATGTTATTCTACATTCCAAAGCAAACAACATAGGTCCTAAAGTATGAAATTGCCCCAAAAACAGTGAATTGGGTGCAAAATTCAAAGTTCACTGATCGCTTCATAATTTCACCACAATATACTCCCAAGGAATGTAGGTCTCATGACCAGGTCACATTTTCGGATTTGGCGAAAGCCCTGGTGACCATCTTGCATCGAAGCATCGTATTATCACTTGTTGCTTGACACTTGGAGTATGTATTATATCAGGCATGGCAAAAAAGTGACTGAAACAGAATTTTTATAATTATCCAAATTAGGCCTCCACCAACCAATAAAGAACAGAACAATGGCGGGGCAGTGTCAGATTAAAGTGGAAGGGGGGGCATACGATTGAGCAATCTCTGATTGCTTCCTTCCTGTGTTTAATTTAGCCAATGGAAAACCTGTATATTAGTAGTTCTCACCAGCTCATTACTGTATATATATTGTTGTACATACTGTATTGGTTGTTCTATATCACCGACGATGGCAAAATAAACGCTGAAATATCTGATAGCAAAATGAAGTTCTCTATCTTCGGAATTACACTACTAGTGTATTATGCTATGGTAATTCCTGTAATAAATTGATTACCCTATCGGGAATCAATCACCTGCCAATTTTGGAGAAAAATGCAATCAGAAGTTGTAATAATTCAATCATCCCTGATTTTTACTAGATTGCTTGTTATATAAAAACGAGTGCTCATTCACCCCCATGGCTCATTCACCCCCATGGGTTCATTCATCTCCATGGGTTAGTTTATAGGGATAGGGAGATCGCGTGCCCTTTCTATACTACTCATCGCACATGCGCAGTCGACCCATTTTACTGTAGGGTGCAAGCCTGGCCCATGGAATCTGAGGTAGCGAAAACCCCAGGTCTCTCGCCCCACCCTATCCCGCGCCACACCTATAGGGATAAGAAGATCGCGTGCCCTTTCTATACTACTGATCATCACGCATGCACAGTCGACCCATTGTACTGTAGGGTGAAAGCCTGGCCCGTGGATCTCAGGTAGCGAAAACCCCAGGTCTCTCGCCCTACCCTATCCCGCGCCACACCTATGCGACCCGCTGTGTAGTGAGTAAAGCGGAGGAGGAGGAATTGGCGTGCAATGAGTAAAACGGAGGAGGAGTAGGACACGCCAAGGATAATACTAGGGAGATGTTATCACACGCAATGCTAATGTGCACATGTTGACCAAGGATTCATTGACGTCAAGTTTTACTACCGTAACGGTGGTATCAATATCTCAAAATTGAAAACGGATTTTTGAAAAACAGCCTGAAAAGTATATGATTCAGAAGGTAAATAATAAACATTTTCGCAAAAACTCTGAAGCGTTGTTGTTGTTGTCAATGATGTCAAAACTAATTTCTCCGAGAGCTGAAAATAAAATTTAGGTTTGTTGTGCTTCAGCAAGCATCAATGTATTGATCAGACCTCTGAATTCCATGTCCACTGCATTCCATTGAGGATTGGCAGGAAATTCTGAGATAATTTCAACCGATGGACATTCATATGGCGCGGTAGCCAGTCAACTAGATTGGGAACCTTAGTGCATGTTAGACGAATTGGTAAATGAATGTTCTCGACTGTTGCCACTCCAGGCATGAACATTGTAGGTCATTCCCCCCCCCCATCATATTCCCCCCTTCCCCTCCATATTATATATAACTGTTTTGGCAAATGTTTAGGTAAACAATATTTGTTAATATTTTATTTTAAATATTTCCGTCATCTACCGGGAAAATACTGGCACTGGCAGTGGACAAGCTGGCGGTGAAGAACAAATTTCCACTCTTTATCTACCGCCGAAGAGTTCCAGCGTTCTCAAATTGTTTAGTTTATCTACAAACATCACAAACTGGATATGGAGAATATATTTATGGAAAAAATCAGTTGCGTGAATAGAATTTGAAACAATTGCGGTGCTGGAAACTGAACCCTTGCAGCTTCATTCTCTGGTACATGTATCATTGAACGGGGCATCATAGATTTCCTGACTTTTGGGTATTTGCCGCTTTACTTGATTTGCAATAAATCCACCACCCTTTGTTTTACGACCTCAAATATCACTTCCAGTGATGGATTTATCAGAGTTTACCTTAAGTAGTTCCCTTGGCTGCTCCACAGTATTAATTGATATAAAGATTCCTGTTCTTGAAACAACCCCAGTGTACAAAATGTAAACCAAAATTCAAGAATTAATGAAAATAGTGTTTTTGGTAAACTACTGTTCATCTAATCCTGATACTCTCTTGTCGATTCAAGTCATAATTCTTTGTTGATCATGTTCATAGCCTCCGAGTTAATTGAAATATCCACTCCGTAATTCTTTTGTGACTTCTAATGTGACTATTTCCAGGTGTCCAAGAGTCGATTATTTCATAGTGAGGGAGCAGATGTACATAGTGATGTAGTGATCAGCCTTTCACAAGCTGTCCTTGGGGGGACAATTTGGATACCTGGTATCTATGATATACTATTAACTGTAAGTCGTCACTTTATTATATCTCATTTATACAGCTTGTATCATATCTAGATGGCAAATATTTGTAACTTATATATTACATAGGGCCTACAACAGGATGTTGCAAGACTTGTACTCATTTCGATATAAATTATGTTCCTGTTGAACAGGACCGCAACTGCTGTGCAAATGTCGTTCACAGTGTGACCTCGCAGTGGACAAAAGTTTCATTAATCAGGCAGTTCAATATCAGCCTAATGTTGTTATACCTGCACCGTCGGCCCCTTTGAACAGTTGTTTTGGACTTATGGACTCAACATCCAGGTTACCGACCTCCACCTTCCATGACCCATTCTAGTACTCAATCTGAAATTGACCCAAATCAAAATGAGGAGTCGAGAAAGTATTTTGGCTAGCTAAGTTATATAAGCTGTATCCAAATATGAAGCGTCCTCCACCGCTATCTCCAAAGCGTCTGATGACTATGGCGTGGGCACCTCCATCTGACAACCGCGCTATTACATCACTTCTGGTATCTACGACCATACACGTCTGAGATGTTTGAAATGCTATCATCACACGCTTATACCATTCATGGTTCGACATTTGATTTCAAGGCTGCTGACATTGACCCAGATTTTCTTCATGTATGTTCCAAAAATGATACAAATGAAATTCCGGTCAAGGTATCGGTTGACTTAACGGGGAAAACAGGTTTCCATTCTTGAAGAAGTCTCCCATCAGCATGATCAGGGAGTGAATGCAGATCATTTACCTTTGCCAGCGTATAATATGGCGATACTAGTGCACCTAAGAACGTTGGCATACTTTCCAGTCATGGTGGACTAGACTCCCGATGTGGTCATAAGAACCATGAAGGACTAATCACCAGCATCGTCTCTGTTGTTTAATGGGGTGTTACCGTGTCTTGCCGATTAGACGGTTAAGGCTATTTAATAGATTGGTACAAAACCTTGTTTTTGATGGCACTCACATTGGCAGCTCGTGTGTCGGAGCTCGATGCACTCAATTACAGGAACATCAGACATCCCAGTAACTGGAGATATGCAGTACTATCCACCGTTCCGGAGTTTATGGCCAAGAATCAAGCTATGTACGACACCATGTCTCAATAGTTCACAATTCCTGCCTTATCGTATTTGCTTTCTTCCGTTCTGGAATCTGACATAGTTACATGTATGTGACTGATTCATGCACTTGAGTGTTATATGAATCGTACTAAAGATCTGCTGGTGGACAGGAGGCCTTTGTTTATCCCTTTCGATCCTATTGCCAAACAAGAAATAAGCAAAAATACTATTTCTAGTTGGCTCAGAAATACGATTCGACTAGCGTACTATGGGTAGGCAAGCCGCACTTGTTAACTCTGGTCACGAAATTAGAGCACTTGCGGCATCATGGCCTCTGTGAATGAATAGATCGCTAAACGGCTGTGATGAGGGCATGCTACTGAAGGTCAAATACAACATTCTCCTCCTTCTACCCTCCGTGACATTACACTGACATGTGACGACCTCTACTCCATCGGACCCCTAGTTACAGCACAGCGAGTATCCACTGGACCGAGGTCAGCAAGTTAAAAGGATCGGATGACAGATTTTAACCTGCTTTCAATGGTGATTGGCATTTCCTCTCCTTCCCTTTCGGGGGGAAAAAAAGGAAGGTGGTGTATGCTACTCATCCTATAGTCAGAGTAGTGACAGTGGTTCTTATAAACCACAAAGGGATTTACATATAGGTTACTACTGTCGTATGATCTTCAATTTCTATTCTGACAGGTCACTCTGCTCATTTAATCACTTTCTTGGTGACCATCTTGGATTTCGCCATGAAACTTTGTTATTGCGATTTCTCAGAAACTACTGCATGGATCTTTCTTAAATTTGGTACACAGGTTCCCCTTGGTGTCTAGTTGTGCAAGATACCTTTTCTGTTCCGATTCGAAAATCCAATATGGCCACCAGGCAGCCATCTTGGATTTCCCCATGAAACTTTATCATGATTTCTGTGGAAGTACTTCATGGCTCTTTCTCAGAGTTGGTAGACAGGTTCCCCTTGGGGTCTAGTTGTGCAAAATCCCTTTTTCGATCTGATTCGAAAATCCAATATCGCCACCAGGCGGCCATCTTGGATTTCCCTATGAAACTTTGTTATTGTGATTTCTCAGGAAGTACTGCATGGATCTTTCTCAAATTTGGTACACAGGTTCCCCTTGTGGTCCAGTTGTGCAAGATACCTTTTTTGGTCCACATTCAGACTAACTTTGCTCGTTTCACTCGTACTATAACAACCGACAACAAGTACAGTTTCTAGAAATCTTGAAACTCCGGAAACTTAGAAAGATAATATCTTGGTGTTTTCCAGTGTCCCTTTTCCGATCTTTTTCACTCAAATTTGAAATTCTGCAAACAAAATTAGAAATCAGTTGTTTGTTCTTAGTAACGATGGAGAAAAAGATCCTCTCTTTACGATTGCACATTTTGAGAATTCAAGGTTCCAGCTCAGTCTGATTTATTGTCTCAAGGGCTGGAAGACGACAATTTGTACTGTCCAATTCAAGTTCTTGCAATGTATGTCAATCGAACCAAAGACCTGCGGGCAGGGCGGAGGCGCTTGTTCATACCTTTTGATCCTCGGAGACAGCAGGAGATATAAAAAAATCCAATCTCATCCTAGTAAATTTACAAGTAATTTTTACATGTTTAAGCTAAAAACTTAATACTGACAGAGATTGACCTGCCCAACCTCTCCGCTATGGCCTTCATCACATGTTGTAAGTTCTTAGTATTGAGATGGTCGTGCATGAGCAGTGAGACAAGAAATACTGTGGGATATTTGATTTTCTTTACCTGATTAGGGAATCTAGGCAAGGATACCAAAATGTTGCGTTCCAAAATGTTGTTCCCTTCACTTTGTGCTGAACTATCGCATTGCGTACTGAAATGTCGCATTCCGAAATGTTGCATACCGAAATGTCCTGACACCCCTGATCGTGTATGTCATAAACATTAACCAATCAATGGTCACAAGAAGGAGAGACTTTAGTTATAGAATGTACCTGATCGGTGAAAGCGGACTTGCCCGAGTTAAAAACGGAAATCAGCGAATGGATTGCCATTTACCAGACATTCTTGAGAAACACAAATAAATACACAAACAATGTTAATGAACACGGAAGTGTCGCCATGTCGCCGGTGATCATCATTTCACCAAATTCTATTGTTATCGATCAGTCGGACATATATAATAAATGCTATATGCCTCAAAAAGGATTTGAGGACCCACACATAGAAGCAATTTACAGGTAATATATCCATGCATCCAAAGAAATGGTTTATTTCAAGATACACCCACTCAGACAAGCAATATTTTTATGACCACACCCACCCACATATTTGTTTTCTTCTTCTTCCGGGGGAGTTGGGGAGGGGGTACATTTGGAACAGTCGTTACTTGTTTTCATTAAATTTTCATCTTATCAACAAAGAAATCTTGTATTCTGTTTTAAGAATGGCCCAAGGTGACTGATTTGGAAGTACATGAACCGTTTGTGAAGTAAAGAATTTGCATGGACTGCTACTGTTACATGGCAGTGTGACTAACATCACAAGACCTACGAAGTAGGGTAGGCATTAGGACTCCGACGCGCACTGAACTCTCGGAAATTCCCCCGCCCCAAGTTGAAATCGTGCCTATATTAGGATGGGCACAGCCCAAGTCAGAATGACCATTGATTTTCATCAAAAATCACTAGAAATTGTCATCAAAAAGTAGATCAGCTCAGGACTTGCTAGTAACAATCCCCTAATGCACCTTCATGCAAAAAATTAAGGTTCCAATGTCAACGGTTCTCCTTATTTTGCCAACAAAAGGATTCAGATGGACTCAGTCACTCACTCACTGACTACCGGACAATTTGCAGATGGTAGCCTACTTCGTAGGAATATGTGAATATTATTTATTTCACTGAAGTGATTTTAATGACAAATTCCCATGCCAAATTTATTCCCAGATTCACAAAGATGGTAAAGCCAGCTATTTTGTGAATGCCACCAACCTGCAGCAATCCAACTGGATGAGATATGTGAACTGTTCAGGGACTAAGGGTGAGCAGAACCCGACAGCGGGCCAAGAATTGTTGGTGCGGTATGGACAGGAATATAGAAAGGACGGGATAGGACCAGGCAGTTCGGATGGGCCTATAATAGTCAAATCTGAAGTATCTGGTGAGTGTGGCAGGATTTCGTGTCTTTCAAAGATTGTACTGCGTGGATTACCTGCATGTAATCTCATCACAACACCATGGTCTAACTCAAATCAACCATGGTCTACCGGTCAGGCTCACATGCTATAAATGGCGGATAACCAGCCTGTACTGAAAAGCATTACAGACATGAGCTGATCTAAGATTTGAACCGCCATATATGAAATGATCTTGTGGTACACTTGCGTCTGATTAGGTGATGTGCGGAGTGATGCATTCAGATGTAAACAAGGTCGTCACTGGTGTACCATGTTTGTCAAAGCTGTTTATTTTTTATTTTTATACGCCCGCCCAAAAGGCGGACGTATTATGTGATGGCGGTTTCCGTCCGTCTGTCCGGTTCTCGTGTCTGGTCTATATCTGGTTCTCGTGTCCGGTCTATATCTGGGACAGTTTCCTATCCACAGCTCCAATTTTTGGTGAGTGGATACCCTACGGGAAGACGATGTGTCGCATACCAAAATGAAGGTCGAGGTCACAGGTCAAAGGTCACTGTCCTAAAAAACAGGAAATCACTGAAGGGTTCGTGTCCGGTCTATATCTGTGAACGTTTTATATCCACAGTTGCAATTTTTATCGAGCCCGTAGCTTTAGCTGCGGAAAGCTCGATATAGGTGCCACAATGATGTCCGTCTGTCTATCTGTTTGTCTGTCTATCTGTGTATCTGTCTGTCTGTCTATCTGTCTATCTGCATGACCAAGTAAATGTTAAAGTTTTGGACTTAGAAATTTTTCCCTCCGGACCAAGTAAATGTTAAAGTTTGATCCTAAGGCCTGCACGACCGCCGAACCCTCATATTTCAGATGCTTGCATCGGGCTACACATACTGAACCCATCCACTACCCTGGGGGAGCATGTCCCCACCCCTGGGACCCCAGGACCAAGTAAATGTTAAAGTTTTGGACTTCCTGACACAGCTTCTCGGCCTCACCTATGTCTCCTAAACTAAGGCCAACCCGACCCCCTGAACTCTCATCTATTCCAAATGCTTACATCGGGCTACAGATATTGAACCCATGCATTACCCTGGGACCTCAGGACCAAGTAAATGTTAAAGTTTTGGACTTAGAAAATTTCTGTCCACAGCATCTCGGCTTCAACTTTGTCTCCTGAACTAAGGCCATCCCGACCCCCCGAACTGTCATCTATTCCAAATGCTTACATCTGGTTACACTTTTTGAACCCATCCACTACCCTCGGGGAGCATGTCCCCACCCCTGGGGCACCGAGCCCCACCCTCCATCTCTTAAACTAAGCTTCGCCCGACCCCATACCCATATATAGTCTGGGAGCTTAGATCATGCTACACTTATTGAACTTATCCACTACCCTCGGGGAGCATGTCCCCACCCCTGGGGCACCAAGCCCCACCCTCTATCTCTTAAACTAAGCTTCGCCCGACCCCATACCCATATATAGTCTGGAAGCTTAGATCATGCTACACTTATTCAACTTATCCACTACCCTCGGGGAGCATGTCCCCACCCCTGGGGCACCGAGCCCCACCCTATATCTCTTAAGCTAAGCTTCGTCCGACCCCATACCCTGATATAGTATGGGAGATATGGTATGGGAGCTTAGATAATGCTACACTTATTCAACCTATCCACTACCCTCGGGGAGCATGTCCCCACCCCTGGGGCACCGAGCCCTACCCTCTATCTCTTAAACTAAGCTTCGCCCGACTCCATACTCTTGTACATTCGGAGAGCCTAGATCATGCGACACTTATTCAACCCATCCACTACCCCAGGGAGCATATCCCCACCCCTGGGGTACTGAACCCCACCCTATATCTCTTAAACTAAGCTTCGCCTGACCCCATACCATCATGTATTCAAGTAGCTTACATCATCATACACTTATTCAACCCATCCGCCATCTACACTTATTCAACCCATCCACTATCCCCGAGAGCATGTCCTCACCCCCGGGGGCATAGAGCCACACCCTCTATCTCTCATATACCCTCATATATTCTGGGAGCTTACATCATTCTACACTTATTCAATGCATTGCCCGACCCCATACCCTCATATTTCAAATGTTATTTTTATATCTCTTATATGTGAAACTAACCTACTATTAGGTATGAGATGTAGTGTACATTGTATATACACACACACACACAACAAATGACCTACAATATATATCCAGGCCTCGAAATTTGGCGCGAACGAAACGATCGTTCGCGTGTCGGTTACGCAAATCTGAAATGGCCAGAACGAAAAATCGGTTACGTGAATTCACTTCTTGGACATATGTTCTGGTAACAAAAGTCCCAACATCTTCTCTGTCTGTCCACTGTGTAAACTTTAACCACATGATGTGTGTCTTTCAGCGTGTTTTAAAAGCGAAACTAAGTCGCAAACTCGACCCTGTCTGTATCGAATTTGTAGACTACCACGTGGCAGGCATGTGTCTGTCAGTTTGCGCAGACTGTTTTGTCTATCCTCGGTTCAGGGCCCGCGTAATAAACCAATAGCGGCCAGTAAACAGCATTATCAAACTTGAACGTGTTGGAATGTAAGGGTTACCCGCAAGCCTCCTCGCTCCGAGGTTGTTGCTCCGTGGGAAGCTCTGCACAGAGCTAGAAGCAGAGGTGGCATGCGGAGCTCATCGCGGAGGAATTATCTCGGAGCGCGGAGCTTGCGGTTAACACTCGTTGTCACTTCCGCCATCTCTAAATTTGCAGGCGGCGTGTTCAACTTCTCGGACTTTTCGATCAGGATTTTAATGGAATCAGAAGGAAATGGTGAATGAATTATACAGCCAGAGTCACAATAGTCAATCATGAATGGTGGAAGCGATTTACGTGTACAATCCCATTTCCGTATGTTAACCCATTTGTCTGTTCAGTCGCTGACCACGTGCTGTGGACAGTCTTATATCACTCCCGAGTTGAGTTGTACGGTACTGGTTGACGGCACACTGTTATAGTTACGTAACCATTTTGCGAAACCAATTGGTTACGTAAAAATTAACATCGTAACCGAACAATAGGTTACGTAAGACAAAATTACCGTAACCGATTTTTCGGTTACGTCAATGAACCAATTTTCGAGGCCTGCTTTATAGTAATTACTTATAGTAATACATATAGTTTGATGACATTATTTTGTTTCAGAAGTAAAATATTTAATAACCCGGCAGGGGAATCCCACAGTATTGAACCTCTATCAGTTTTGAATTTCGTGTCGCCTTAAATGAAGGACAAAATTCCCTTCAATTTTGCTATCAAATCATTCTATTCCACATCATATGATTTAGCTTAAAGCTTTTACATGAACCATATTTGTGTCCACACATTTAACTTACTATATTAATTAAAACGGAGTTTGTGGTGTCCCAGTTTTACCAGTGCACATTATTATGTAGCATTACATATGTATGATTGAAAACATTTGTCATTATATTCTTGTATTTGTATACAAATGGGAGGGTTCACCCACAAGGCTGGTGTCCCATTCCATACTGTAAATGATACCTCTACTCCAACTATTACATTGTTAATACATGTAGCTCTGTCAGAACAGGGATTATATAATTCACGTATCATGACACAAAGTTACACCAAGAAGTTCCGTGGTCCAAATTGCATGGTCAATTGTCCCTAACTATGCGCTGTATATGCTTACTTTGAAAAAGAAATGTACGTTTTATAATATAGTTTCTTTTAATCCAACCTCAACATCATATAGAAACCATATTTTTATGTATTGTCTTTTCAAATATGTGCATTGCCAATGATGTGCAACCTCAAATGATGTGCCACCCTAAAGGGCTCTATCTTTTTGCGAAGCTGCATGTTTGTGAGTGGATAGCCAGGTGGAGACGATGTGTCGCGTACCAAAATTGAGGTCGAGGTCAGAGGTCAAAGGTCACTGTTGCCAAAAATCAGGAAATCATTGATCGTTGACAGTTTTCTATCTACAGTTCTAATTTTTAGCGAGTGGATACCCTGGGGGGGGGGGGACGATGTGTTGCATATTAAATGTAGGTCAAGGTCAGAGGTCAAAGGTCAGTGTGATCGAAAAATCAGGAAATCGTTAAAAATTTCTAATTTTTTGTGAGTGGATTCAATAGGCGGAAATGAAGTGATGCATGCCAAAAATTAGGTCAAGGTCAAAAGTCACTGACCCAAAAATTAGGAAATTATTAAAAATAACATTTTTTGTGTCAGTAGATACATTAGGGGGACACAATGTGTCACATACCAAAATGTAGGTCAAGGTCACTGACCCCAAAATTGTTAAAAATCATGATTTTTTGTGTCCATTGAGAAATTGAGGGGAGACGGTTTGTCATGTACCAAAATTTAGGCCGAGGTCAAAGGTCAAGATCACTAGGACCCCAAAATCAGGAAATCATTAAAAATCATGATTTTTTGTGTTCATTGATAGATTGAGGGAAGATTATGTGTTGTGTACCAAAATTGAGGTCAAGGTCAAAGGTCAAGGTCACTGTGACCCCAAAATCAAGAAATCATTCAAAGTCACATTTTCATATGCCTGTGGAAGACGAGCTCATGTAATGCGATGTTGCGTTCTGTCCATTCATCCATTAACATTTGTTGTCCATGCGATAGCTCTGGTTTCAAGGTATGGATTGGTACCAAACTTTGAGTATACCTTACTCGCATGGCAAAGTGGAGCCATACATATGAGATGAATTTGTCAAAGGTCTAGGTTGCAGTCCCCCAAAACTGAATCAAGCTTAGCTGACTAAATGTGTTGGAATATTGTTGGAATATTCAAAGTTCTTTCCCCTGCATTTATATGGTATTGTCCTGTGGAGTTGTCTCCCATGTTTGAAACGCTTCATTTAGTTAAACTGTTGTGAAATAAAAACCATACATTTACTAATTTAGCGGGGAGAGGAATCCTTTATGAACTTCACATCTGTTTATTAACTCAAGAACAAAGGTTTACTTCATCATTTTCTTCTTCCTTCATGAAAAATTCTCTCATCTGAAAGGAATCCATTTGCAGGAAAACTACTATTTTCTTGTGTTTGACTATTGTCGATTTCAGTGTGGGATATGTGAGCTCTCAGCTCTTGCTTCAAGGTCAACTAGTTACCAAGAGTTAAGCTCATTTTAGTTTATCATTCAATATAAGATGTGATATATGTTACATTCTCATAAGCAAAAAATTGCACACCTTTCTCTGGATTGCTGGTTCAATTGGAATCAAGGCTATTAAACAACCTTGAAATTTGAACCAATGTAATTCCAGATATACGGGCGTATCCAGATATACGGGCGTATATTGAAGCCCCTTGGGCTCTTGTTCTATGTTTGAGTCTAGGGGTCAAATTTCTTTCTCAAACAATACAAGACAGAGTTATATATTATACTAAGAGTTCTGAAGCTTTTTTCTTAGTAGGCCTAATATCCATGTTTGTTTTTACCCCTCTGCCTGATTGGGCTCAAGGGTATTGTTGTCACCCTGTCTGTCCATCCGTCTGTCCTCTTTTCCCCATGGATTCCTTAACTTGAGAACTAATACTGTCTGCAGGCCGACAAATCTTCTGTCCATTGAGTATAGAATGTAATGTGTAGATGTGCCTTTTGTATGTTTCATTGGTCAGGTCCTCTTCTGTCTGTCTGTCCATCCACTTTTCTGTTCATCTGTTCACGTTCCTGTTGCTTCAATGCATTTTGCTGAGAGGCAACAGGAACTTGATAATGTGATGTCTAGCATTGTAATATCACTTGTCTTTATTGTACTATGTAAGCGTCCTGTCTGTGTCTTGTGCGCTGTCCTCAGTGTTTTATAGCGTGGATGG
Source organism: Hanleya hanleyi (assembly GCA_036873755.1). Classification (NCBI taxonomy): domain Eukaryota; kingdom Metazoa; phylum Mollusca; class Polyplacophora; order Lepidopleurida; family Hanleyidae; genus Hanleya; species Hanleya hanleyi. The sequence goes on from JAVTVY010049457.1 coordinate 157,014, forward strand.
AGGGTGTCTGGTTCCATGCTGCTTCAAAGATTATTTCTTTGAAGTAGCAGGAACACAACTGGACTGGGTGGTGCTTAGTTGGTTCGTCGTGATATACCATGCCATGAGTTGTCACCTGGGATTGCATTTTGACTACTTTCGCCAACAGGATTCCGAGCAATAACTTGAGAACTCTCATCAGATTCTTTCAAATTTGGTACGGTATGTATGTACCATGCCATGAGATATCGCTTGGCGCCACCCGGTTGGAAAATTTGTTTCTGGCCAATAACTTGAACCACTCACCTTCTCAAATTTGGTACGGCGCATCACGTTGGGCACACCGGTTCTCGTCAGATCAACGAAGTTAAGCAGCGTTGAGCTCGGTCAATACTTGGATGGGTGACCGGGTGCTGTACTGACTGGACTGATCAGTGTTCAGAATAATAGGAACTGTGGACACTCTCGTGTTCTGGCACATGTAAGCACCGTCGTGATATGACTGAAACAATGTTGAAAACGACGTTAAATCCTACTCACTCAAATTTGGTATGAGTATACCATGACATGTCGCTGGAGATTGCGTTTCGCCCAGTTTTGCCAAAAGGGGATATGAGAACCGCTCATCAGATTTTTTTCAAATTTGGTATGTTTCTTTGGACTTTGTTTTGCCCATTTGTGCTTACAGATGACACCACCTGATGGCGAAATCTAAATCTGGTTTCCGGACAATAAAAATTGAGAACTGCTCATGGCTTTCTTCTCAAATTTGGTATACAAATACCATGCCATGAGAGGTCACTTGTGATTGTAATTGACCATCCATATATGCCCCCTGTTCCCAAAAACTTTGAGGTCCATGATTAGCACCAGTTTACCGTTTAGACTGGCTACATACCTGCATTAGCCACGGGTCCATTGTATGATAGATACCGGTAATGTGTTAGTGTAAAGGATACCTGGATACAAGCACCTTGGGCAACAATAATGTTCTAGCTTGTAGTCTCAAGCCAGTGTCTGTATGATGGATACCGGTAATGTGATAGTGTAAAGGATACCTGGATACAAGCACCTTGGTCAACAATAATGTTCTAGCTTGTAGTCTCAAGCCAGTGTCTGTATAATGGATACCGGTAATGTGATAGTGTAAAGGATACCTGGATACAAGCACCTTGGTCAACAATAATGTTCTAGTTTGTAGTCTCAAGCCAGTGTCTCTATGATGGATACCGGTAATCTGTTAGTGTGAAGGATACCTGGATACAAGCACCTTGGTCAACAATAATGTTCTAGCTTGTAGTCTCAAGCCAGTGTCTGTATGATGGATACCGGTAATGTGTTAGTGTAAAGGATACCTGGATACAAGCACCTTGGTCAACAATAATGTTCTAGTTTGTAGTCTCAAGCCAGTGTCTTAGTCCAAAAGGAATCTCAGTGATGGAACATGGGCAATAAATTTATGGCCTGTTCTCGAGAGCAAATGTTGGATTCTTTTGGCCTGTCCTCTCAATAGTTTAGTCCAAGGGAACACTTTGGTTGACAATAAATGTCTAGTCTGTTCTCACAAGCCAGTGTTTCGAAATTTAGTTGGAGGGAAAACTTTGGTCATCATTTTTTTCAGCAAAAACTGGCAAAAAATAAATTTCTATCCTATACCCCAACCCACTGGCTTTGTACAAAGGAAACTTTGATGGTTCACGTACAATAATTTTCTGGCGTTCACTACTACTCTGTAGTTCCAAAAGAAGTTTGGTCATGAATGATACGACCGTGATAAATTAATTCGCAGAACTGAACTTAACTCACCAATAACATAATACATGTACATCCAGCTATATTAGGAATCGGTCTATCAAAAAATAGTGACTTACATGTGGTGACTTCAAAATCATTAGGCTGAGTTATATCTCCATTTAAAATTTGGATTTAATTGAATAAATAGTTTTCAATTCATCACATTAAGGAAACAAAATGATGCCCACACACACGCACATGGACACTGATTCAATATCCCCTGACCGGGGTCCGGGGGGATAATAAATCCCTTGTAAACAAAATGATGCCCACACACATGCACATAAACACTGATTCAATATCCCCTGACCGAATTCTCTTGTAAACTCGTTACTATGATAAACCAAGATGGTAAATCAGGAGAATACCATCTGGACATAACACACTGAAAACTTTGTGCGAAATGTTCGCCGATATTCTACGAGATCCCATAATAAGACAATCACGACAATTTCCGTCTTTTCCCTTCGACAATGATTGACGTTTAATTCACGGATATAAACACCTTCGGACGGCACAATATTTTGATATTTCCTGCCGCCTAACAAAGCCAGACTTTTCGGCGGGAACAAACCATTTCATGTTCACGCACACTGTCTGAAAATGATGCCATATTTGGATACTGCTTCCTGATAATGTTCATTGTTTTGGTCCATTAAGGAAAACAAAATGATGCCCATGGACATTCAATATCCCCTGACCTGGGTCCGGGGGGATAATAAATCCCTTGTAAACTCGTTGCTATGATAACCATATTTTTCAAAAATAATATTTTTTTATAATGCAATGAATAATCAATATTTTAACTTGGAAAGCTGTGTGAATATTCTATTATAGCTCTGTGAATATTGTGGTATATATTTATGCTCGCTCTTTGTTCAGTTGGTTACATCACAAAATTCCATTTGTATCAGTTCCCTGAATATACGATTTACACTATCCAGTATCATTGTAGTACCATACTTCTGCATTTTCCTAATTTATCAAAATCTTTCTATTATTCCTTTATGAGTCATTATATTGTTGAGTCAGGCCTTGTATATTGATGGGGCATATCAATAGGGCTGATCAGCCCAGGCCCCAGGAGTGCTTTTTGTGGGGCCTACTTACCAGTCTGGTACAAAGAAGTGCTGATAATTTAGTTAAATTGAAATCAGCCCTGTTGGTTGGGGTAATCAGTGCCGTTAATAGCCAACATCAGGCCTATCAAAACAGACTGTAATTTCTAGATGCAAGGCTTGTTACACGTAGATACATGATAGCATATAGGCTCTAGTTCAAATATATATATGAGCAATAGTAGATACATGTACATAATATAATAGCCTATAGGCTCTAGTTTAAATATATATATGAAATTCTTCAGTGTCATAAATCTTTGTATAGATATGACTATACTTCAACTTTGTTCATGTAGTTATATCAGATCAAAGTAATTTGTGCACACCGGAACTGCTAGCATGATATAAATTTATATTAGTCCGGCAGATATGTGAAATGATTGTGCACTTTTTGATAAAAGCATGAAATTTGGCAGGAAGATAGATAAACACATATGATTCATTTTTGGAGGGGGAGTCCGGCTTGTAAATCCATAGTTTGGCCGCCATCTTGGATTTCAAAATGGCCGCCATCAAATACCACAAAGTCGCATTTCTGCACATCTGAGACACATAGGAGGCCAATTTAAACAGTAATACCCACATTTGCGTACTCAAGGAAGCAGATCAACACAGTTTTGTTGCATCAGAATGGTTGCCGAGAATAGCTTATTTTCATTGTTATGTGACTTACGTGAACAGATGCACAAACTTCTACTTCTGAGTGGCCTAAAATGTTTTTCATGTCTTTAGACACTGCATGGTTACTTGTGGACAAGTGACACGTGTGGTTAAGTTTCCACATGAACAGCTGCAATAAAAGCGCGGTTGAGATACTACGGCTACATCCTAGAATCCTCCGTATTCTAAAGTCTGAAAGTGAGGTACCAAGAGAAGTTATTCTGTACACTGATATGGTTGCTTTTCAGTCGTCAAACGTCAACTTTACCCAACTTTTACATATCTCTCCAACTCATTCACATAGCTGATATCCGGAATAGGTCACATCTTGGGGTATTTACCTAATACTCTACATTTGATTGACCTGACATTTGGCATCGTGTATTTGCATCGGTGATGTCTGCAATATATGAAGTTAGTGACGCTGGAAACTAATCTCCGTGACAGAGTGCTGAGCATAATTCGAATAAATTAAGCTTGTTGCATGTATAGTTTCCCCAATATAGATCTTCTGTTCGAAATAGAATATGATAATTTCTGAGAAGTCAAAATGGCTGCCATTCAATTTTCGTGTTAGTTTTCCATGCTCACTCAATTGGAGAACCCCTTCTTGAACAACGGAGAAAAAGCTAACCCCATCTGTGGCGAGTGTGTGCGGCGGATATGTCAGCATGACTCCCTTCTTTGTGAGAATTCATTCAAGACTCTCATACTTTACTGGATGATTTTTCTACAAACACCCAGTCTCATTCCATCCATCGCGAAGAAACAGCAAGCTTGTTGACAAGTTGTTGATAAACCTAGCGTCTAGTCAGTCACTCAATATTCATCCCTCTTCAATAATAGAATTTCTGCGCCCATAATTCATATAACAGCATTAATAGCACCAAAATAAAAACAATCACACAATTCAAGCGCGAAGAGAAAATGCATTCTTCAGCTAGGTCAGTTGGGGCTTGGACTTCCGACACTTTGTGGCAGCTTTGCCATCTCGAGTCCGCTTGTTCCATACATAAAATGTCTCCAGATATGTTTCTTTGGGAACATTAGAAATTGATTATGACACAGGTTCCGATTTCATTAACTATTTTGGCAACATAAGCGTTTTTGGTCTTCTTACTTTCCGGCAAATCATTACTCTCTTCGGGAAAAGGTTTCCAATATTTCTCGAAGAATTCAAAAAGAAAATCATTTTAATATGGAACACTACTTGAATTCCCCTTTTCATCCTCTCCGTATGCTTATGGTTGATCATGGATGTACATGTATACTATCCAGTTATCGTTGTGATGCAGAAATCTATAGCTGTTCAGGAGCTGTCTGGTTCAACACGAGTTTCGAACCAGGAGCAGGTTGTAAGGACAAACTTTGGAAATTAGAGATGTGGTTTTGATAGATGTGTGTGCTCCAGAATGAGCAAGCGATAAATAGGTCAGAAAATATCTGTTTGGGGAAGTTGCAAGTATTCGTCTCGGTTTGGAATTTCTGCACTACTTAATGATTTATTTTACGAATGTACTGGTATTCATGTCTAGCTTCAACACATATATTTCCACCAACAAGAATGAAATAAAAAACTACGAGACACACTGTAAGTGTCCTGTATCACTTTTGCTCAGAGCAAACAAAGCAGTGCGAATTTTGTCGACTTTGTCAAAACGTTTTTAATGAGTCTCTGCGCATTCAATGAGAGGCCATATTTTACAATTCATTAGTCCACTAAATATGTGAACTGGCAGAGGCACTAAGATTACTGAACAAAATGAGCCCTATCCAACCTATCATCAGCGAAGTCATTTGTTTTTCCCAAACATCTGAGTGGGGTGGCAGGGCCGGTCCTAAAATTATGTGAGCCTTCTTGACCAGCGCCTAGCTACCCTGCGCAAAAGGGCAGCAGGACTTCTTGTAAGGGCAACATGACTTCCTGTAAGGGTAGCAGGACTTCCGCTAAGGCCAACGGCACCACCATCACCTTTTTCATTTGTGTTCTATCGCCATTACTGGAAACTAGCCTTGTGATTCGAGGATGATAAAATGCCCATTGACAAGCTAGTCAAATATTTAGTCATGTCTGTATTTGGAATATTGGAGTGCAATATTCATAGATTGAGTTTGTCGTTGAAATCCCATACCCGGATCAGGAATACAAATGATGCAAAAACCAGAACTGCAGTTCTGTATGCCAGTCCTGGAATTTTGGATTTCAATCACGCTTTTGGTGACTCGGCTGGCAGGATAGGCAACCCAGGAACCAGCCTCATCCCTATTCAATGCTTCAAGCTGACACTTTGTCCACAACATTATGAATAACCATCTCTATAATACAACTAAGTTCGATCATTAGAGAAATTGTGGTCAACAAATATAACATGGATTACTGATGAGCTTATTCCATTTCCGGAGTAACTGATAAATATGAATCTGGTAATGGAACTCCTTCAATGATGGAGCAATGGTAGCACAGTCAACTGACATGCATGGCAAACCCAGTTCATCGCGGTTGAACTTTCCAAGAATTTGCGACTAAAACTCTCTGACTAGTGGCATATCCTATTGAAAAAATTCTGGACATGCTTGCATAATTATAGGTTTGCAAGATATCACGGAAAAGCTTAACCATGGGACATGGTGGGATCTCAAAAACTGCATTATAGTAATCTGATCTTGAAAGGCAAGGTTATGGAAAGAGCTTAACCCAGACATATTGTGGTAAGTTTCAGCCGTTTAGCTCCAAGTGTAGGGAGAATATTTTGAGGACATCGCCTACCAAGATCAGACACGGCTGGACCCAATATCGCAAGGGAAGAATCAACTGATACTGATTATGCCACATTCACTGGCTATATCTTGGAGAAGACTGAAGGGATTATCAGATTTAGTGTTTTGTTAGTATTTTAGTATCCATGTGTATGATAATGGTGGTCGTCTCCGACTAGGCATTGTTCCGCACAGAAGTCACTTAATCAGTTTCCTCGGCCAAAGCAATGTGTAAACCAGCCTTGTACCAGATATCCATTTTAGGCTTCAATGTTCGCTGATGGCGAACAGCTTGATATCCAAGATGGTGTACTAACAGGGATTTTTAACCATAGAAAGCTCGCCAAGGAACGTATCTTAGTCCATGTACACGTATGACCTAATCATACTCAACTGACTCAACTAAGTCCACTGTGCCGCGAGTTGTCGAAGGTTGAGCCAGGGTCGACCTCGTTGAAGAATGCTATTGTTTACGAGGTTATACTAAGTTACTGTTTGATCATACAAGTAGCAATGGGACTATTGATGTTTGTAGAGGTTTGGAAGAGCTCCCAACCGAAGGGAATGCGTATAGAGACCCGCCGTTCAGGCCCGTCCCATTTGGACTTGATTTCTTCTCCGTTCTTCAGGAGAAGCTTCTTTAAGTTTGAATAGTAAGTTTGAATAAGGAACTTATACCAAAGATGAATGACAGCCAGTTTGGTGTCCATTCTCAGAAGCCAGCTCATTCTATCAGTAGTAGCTGATGTGGCTGCATGATGCAGCAAGGTTAACCCACATTGTGCTGGAATTTGACTAATTTTATATATTGCAGGTATCAAACTACATGAATGAGTGTCTACTGATGCCAAAAAATCCTTTTAAGTCACCCAAAAGTAGATTTTTGTCTATCGATTCACCTACGTCAAATAACCGTCGAAATAAGTAATTCTCGGTAGCCATTTTGAAAAAAATGGCCGCCATCTTAAAATTAATTCTTTCTGGTGCAGCAAAAGTGTGGTGATCAACTTCCTTGGGTATGCAAATGTGGGTATAGCCGTTTAAATTAACCTTCTATGTGTCTTAGAAGTGCCAATTTGCTAATTTGATGGTTTCTAATGGCGGCCATTTTGAAATCCAAGATGGCGGCCAACTACGGATTTTCAAGCCGGACTCCCCCTCTAAAAATGAATAATATGTGTTTCTCTGTGACTATGCAAAGTTTCATGCTTTTATCACAAAGTGCACAATCGACCCATTTTTTGTTACATATCTGCCGGACTATATCAAGTATTTTCTTACTTTCAGGTGAAGAGATTTACTGTTGCAGACACTGTCCTCACATTGAGTTTTCAACAAGGATAAAGTATTATCGTCATGCGAGAAATAAACACGGTTCTATTATCCCTGTCGATGTCTTGATTGAGATGAGACAGCTTTCGGAAAAACATAATTCATCAAATAAGAAAAAACCTTTCAAGTGTTCAGTGTGTCAGTACAGGTGTGCACAAAAAGGTAATCTGGATACACACATGAGAACTCACACTGGAGAGAAACCCTTCAAGTGTTCAGTGTGTCAGTACAGGTGTGCACAAAAAGGTAATCTGGATACACACATGAGAACTCACACTGGAGAGAAACCCTTCAAGTGTACAGTGTGTGAGTATAGGTGTGCAGATAAGTCCAGTCTGAATGTTCACATGAGAACTCACACTGGAGAGAAACCCTTCAAGTGTTCAGTGTGTGAGTACAGGTCTGCACAAAAACGTTCTCTGGATGTTCACATGAGAACTCACACTGGAGAGAAACCCTTCAAGTGTTCAGTGTGTGAGTACAGGTGTACAAACAAAGGTAATCTGGATAGACACATGAGAACTCACACTGGAGAGAAACCCTTCAAGTGTTCAGTGTGTGAGTTCAGGTGTACACGACAGGATCATCTGAATGAGCACATGAGAACTCACACTGGAGAGAAACCCTTCAAGTGTTCAGTGTGTGAGTACAGGTCTGCACAAAAAGGTTCTCTGGATATACACATGAGAACTCACACTGGAGAGAAACCCTTCAAGTGTTCAGTGTGTGATTACAGGTGTTCAGATCCGAGTTCATTGAGGCGGCATACAAAATCTCATGGAACAAATAACTGAAGGTGTTTTGTACACCAGACGTACTTTTCAAATCGAACAGAATTGCCCATGCATGAGAAAATATACATTGAAGAATGGATTAGACACAGACTTGTACAACATTAGCAGCAAGCAAACATTGCCTATGTAAATATGGAGTGGAGTGAAAATGGAATATTATAGCATGTACATGTACATATATCTGCTGCATAAATTAGGTGGTATGTAATGGAATTCCACAATTTCTCTCGTTGACAGTGTACAGCATGTGTTTGGGGATTAGTTTTTTTGTCAAATCTTCAAAATTCTCCAATTTAGGAAGGTCATGAAATTACCAAGTGCATATCATGTATGTCCAATGGCAGAATATCCTTGTTGGAAATTGTCTTGTTGGGAGATGTTTGTACACCATCAGTTCATGTCACTGACTGCAGTCCTAACATTTTTATAATCATGATAAAATAAATGTGTGCATCAATTTCTTGACAGCTATCAACACCAAAGCTGTGTGTTCTACAGCTCTGCCTTGTTCTTTTAACCAAGGTTCAAAAAGATACTGGAAAATCCATAAAGTATATATACCTCCAACTTAGAATCCCCCAAACCCCCCCTCCCCCATGTTGAATTCATCCTAGAGTAGGGCCTACATTGGGCAAATTGCACTCCCCACCCCCTACTCTCTCCCCCAACTGTACATAGTTAATGGCTGCCTCCTTTTGTTATGGACTCTAGGATACCGTTACTACCATTCTTGAATCTGCAGTTGCCCGCGTACAGCATTATAATACACAGGCCGTTAGCCACCCACTTGGTTTACCTTATTCCTGGAAAACCTAGGTGGAGATAGGAATGAGACTCACTGTCTATTGTATTAATAAAGTCCAGGAGAGCTGCATTTTTATCGCTCGTCTGGATTCTCTCACCAAGATTACTAACCAATACTGTATATTGACCATGTTCTGGCATGTCTGGTGTAATCAACTAGTGCCCCAGTTTACTAACCAATACTGTATATTGACCATGTTCTGGATTCTCTCACCAAGTTTACTAACCAATACTGTATATTGACCATGTTCTGGTGTGATCAACTAGTGCCCCAGTTTACTAACCAATACTGTATATTGACCATGTTCTGGTGTGATCAACTAGTGCCCCAGTTTACTAACCAATACTGTATATTGACCCTGTTCTGGTGTAATCAACTAGTGCCCCAGTTTACTAACCAATACTGTATATTGACCATGTTCTGGTGTAATCAACTAGTGCCCCAGTTTACTAACCAATACTGTATATTGACCATGTTCTGGTGTAATCAACTAGTGCCCCAGTTTACTAACCAATACTGTATATTGACCATGTTCTGGTGGTGTAATCAACTAGTGCCCCAGTTTACTAACCAATACTGTATATTGACCATGTTCTGGTGTAATCAACTAGTGCCCCAGTTTACTAACCAATACTGTATATTGACCATGTTCTGGTGTAATCAACTAGTGCCCCAGTTTACTAACCAATACTGTATATTGACCATGTTCTGGTGTAATCAACTAGTGCCCCAGTTTTCTCTGGATGCTTTTGAAACTTGGTAGACATGTTTCATATGTTGAAGATGTGCATGTCATATTTTTTAGATGAAATATTAAGTTTTTGTCAAGTTTATGACATTTTGAACTTATTTTCTGCATCTATTTCAGTATATCGACCATGTTCTGGTGTAATAACTAGTGCCACAGTTTTCACTGGATGCTTTTGAAACTTTGTATACATGGATTTGGGGGTGTGTATTTCTTATTCCTGAGATGAAATGTAGAATTTTGCCAAAATTACCAGGAGTTGAACTTGGTATCTTGAACTTGGTATTTTGACCATGTGCTAAAAAGAGTTAAATTTCTTTCAGAGTCCCTTCCTTTTAGCCTCTATTGGACGACTGAACAAACACCTTAACATCTGCCATAATTCAGTTATGCAGCATTCACTGATTCTGTGGGTGGAGGCACACAAGTTCGAACGAACGCCCATTTTTCTTTTTTTAAACAGGGAAAATTCCCTGTTTCTTGCCATGCTAGGTGAACTGGCTTATGGGTAATTTCAGAGGTGCGATCTATCCAAGCGGTTCATTGTCAACCATTCGTGAAAAGCATTTACCCAGGAAATATTGGGTAAGACCCTCCAAACTTAATTTTTACAATTTAATGAGTTCCGAAAAGATTGGCTTGCAATGTAAGATTTCTTCTTTCATTTTACAAGGTTTCAAAACCATTCGTATTTCCTAACAATTTTTCGTTTTGGCTGAATATAGTTTGATTTACACATAGCTATATATATTTTAGGGGTTGATCAGATTTGATGTTTCATCTCCCTTCTGTTTGATTGTTGGGGTTTATCTCCCTTCTATTGTTCTGATTGAAGCGCAGTACTGTATTGCTGCCGGATATGTGGTTTGCTATTTTTGTATCTCTATGTCTTGTACAAGATTAAGAGAATAAAATTCAATTCAATTCAATTCAATTCGGTATGGTTTTCATTACAACACCCCTGCGCAAAATGAGAGAATGACTGAAAGTTCCGCGTCACTCCGTTTATTGAATGCGCTATGAAGTAGTTCGACCTAGTTTCGAATAATTTCTCTGAATTAATCTCACGACGAGCCGTTTCTAGGTGCAGATATTGAAGAATATGTCGAATGCGTTTCCTGGACAACACTTCTGCTGATATCTTGAGAGATTTTCTTCGAAAGATTGTGTTTTGTCTGTAAACTGGTCAATATGGCACAGGTCGTAGTCACGGAATATGCCCACTTCATCTTCGGTTCTGATAGCCAATGAAATACACCAAATTTACGAAAAGACGTCATGTTTTAAGATCGGCTGAACCGCACTGCCAAAATTATAGTGCAATGCCGGTGAGAGAGTTTGAAAAGGAGAGACGAGGAGGCAGTTTCGTTTTCGTTCCATCAGTCGACTGGAGAGTTTTGACACTGTGCGAGTGTGACATTCGGACAGATCGAGGTGTGTAAAACGTTTTATATATCCGTCACTGAATTCATTACTTGTTTCCCGGCGCACACGTGTTAATATTATCAAATAAATGAATGTTGCAAGTTTGCACATGGCATGACTGAAAGCCGCCGTTTTGTGTGCTAAGTTTGAAAACATTTCTTGCAAGGAAAACTTGATTTATTTCATCAAGCGAAAGCATCCTTTTTACTGCAATTTTCAAATTGACTGATCTTATCGTCCTGCATCATTTGTCATCCAGCAAAAGTAATGTTCTTGATTCTTACCATATCCGTAATGACAGCTCGTTGAACAGGTCAGGGAAAAGGACTAACTGGGATATATATCCCAATTGGGATAAAATATCGCAATTTGAATATTTTTTCCATACTTCCATATGTTCAAGCTGGCATATTGTGCTAGTAGTTCTTCTGTTCGTTTAAAGACATACAACAGTGGTTATTGATGGGAAGTATACTGCAACAACAGCATCAAAAAGTATTGCACGTAATTGCAATTGCACAGATAATAATGTCGACGAGAAAAGGTCAGCAAAATTATACAATCGTATTGTCAGTTTTGTGAAGTAGATTCTATCTTGTTTTTGGTAGTTTTGATGCCGAAATCCGACATTGGCGTTTAGTATGAAAATCGGTGAAAATATCCCAATTAGGATATATTTCAATATCCAAACTTTGATTTAATATCTTAGGTGGGATATATACCCAATCTTAATAAATTAATATCCTATCAATGCTCCCCAATCGTATATGTCGCTATGTAGGATCTTACTGATTTCAATTGAATTTTGTGTTCGGAGCGCCCAGCTCATGAATATTTAATAGTCTTGTGACATGACAACCGCATTTTAACTACTTTACTTGAGTCGGGCAGGGGGGATAGGTTCATGGACTCAAGGTTACGTCAAGGACGAGTCCATAATTCTACCCCGCATTATGGAGCCAACCTGGCGGGTGGGCGGCAACATCAGAAGATTCCCCCACAGCTTGGCGTGTGCTTCGGCTGAGCCAACCAGAAAGCACTTGTCATTACGTTCCCTTCAAAGCACTATGAAAACCTATCGGGATCGGTCAACACGCGCCTTACTGCAAGCCGGTTAGATCCTAACAGCGACATATCCAAATGGGGAAGCCGTTAGGATTTAATTTTAATTAGATTGGATATATACCCCGCTTAGTGCTTTGCTCTGACCTGTTGAAGTTGACAAAATAATTTTCTGTTTGGGCCAGGCAGTGGAGGTAAATTTATTTTTTGATGTTAATAATGGGTTTCTGTGTCTGTGATTGAATTTTTTAGTAACGTAAGGTTATTTTTTCTGTGTGCAATTGCTGAATGGATTTTAAAATAATTATTCGATGTACCGGTAGGCATACGTGTAATCTTGAAGAAGACCTATAGGCTACTTATATTATTTTCTGGTTGTCAATTGCCACACAAATAAATTATGAATATGAATCAGATTCAGTGACTTCATTCTTGTACATGTCTACAATAACAATGTCATTGAGCTTTGGCTGCAGGTTGCTGTGTGCATGAATACATAAACCATGAATGAAAGCCGATCTGCTTCCTGGGCAACAACGTTCACTATGATGCGGACACCGACCTCTGCAATATTGTAGGGTTACTACCAAAATGTTATCTTGTTATCAGATAATATACAATTTTTAATCTTCGGTGTTGTGTTCTTTATCGGGGAAAGGTAATTTCATTGGGTTGTCAAACAATTGTGATAACAGTTGAACGCCTCAACAAAATTGTTTCCATCGTCCACGGGTACCACATATGCAACTCTCATTTGCCTAGACTTTCTTTACAGTATTGCTGAAGTATCTTCAATAATTAGAGCTAAGCTTCACAAATTCACATCACGTATGCAACGAGAGACACATCAGAAATATATTGAACAGGACCAATTCCTTCCCTGTTTTTTAGCAGCCTTGGATGCTTTCATTTTTTCTTTCTTTTTCATTTTTTTCTTGTTCTTTTGTGTTTTTTTTTAACTTTTTTTCTTCATATATCAGTCTTATAAAAGGGGATCTTGAAGGCGTACTATTTTTCCGACTTCATTTCCCGACAATAAGGTCTGGGAAACTGGATGGGTTCTTTTAAAATGTGGTATGCGAGTGCGGTACCCGTCCTAAGATCTCGCTTGGGATTGTTTTTCACACCGATCCGCCTACAGGTGGTGTCACCTGGGGGCCAAGTTAATATTTGATTCCCAAATCGTAAACCTGTTTCAATTCATGCCATTCAATCTCCGTCAGGAAGATGATGCAACGTAGAAAACGGAAGTTAAAACTAAAAGTTAGCTCCCCTAGCGGAGAGTTGTCCGCCCCTAGGAGAGCTCTCCCATCTAATTCCAGCAGCATTACTATATAGGCTCTGCTCCAACCATACTCGCTCTCTATTCTCTGTTGTACCTCGACCAGTACACATCAAGGAAGTGTTTATACAACCTGGGTTGTTGTTGTAACGACCCGCAGTATCCTTACCGGTTTTGAATTGTTATTTCTTGTCGGAAATTCTTTCGTTATTGTCGGAAATTCTTTCATTAATTATGTCTGAGTTTCCGATATCTAATGCATGTAATTCGTGTGTGAAATGTTGGTCCAGTTTGGACGCCCACACGGTTTGTTTTTCTTGTAAAGAGTTGTGTTATCGGCGAAGTTGCGCCGAGTGTGTATTATGGACCCGTTAGCGTGGGGAAATTTCGCCCAGGCTAGACGGGCTTACCTTTGCAGGCGTCTGGCGACCCGTCCCTTTCGGAAGTCGTCAGACGCCTGTTGGGAATTGCTTGTAAATGACATGAAAGCTAACGGAGATATCGTTGCAATATATAAATGTTTCCCATGGTCTTAGTAATCAGAACTCGCCGCCTCTGTAAATATTCCGGCGGGACGGTTCTACGTCTAGTTAAATCACAGATTTTAGACAGCCTACATGTACGGGTTTGGCTATGTATGCAGACAAACCGGTTCCTTTGTCTACTTCGACAAAGACTTCTCTAAACCTGCCGTGCCTGAGCAATCCATTGTTCTCGTCGGACAAAAGAATGCAGTGGGTTCGCATATTATCTCGACCTCTTCATTGTCTTTTGGTTTTCACACTCCGTTGCCTCTAAACGGAATAAACGTCGTGTCAGTTTCTCCTTTGCGGGTTAAATCATAACGCAGTTCTAAATCCGTTTCTCGTTTTATGGTGGGTCGTTCGGACCTACCATTGAGTGTCAAAATTGCTGTCTTGCGGTTTCGTCTATCGATGAATCAGCGATTCTATAATAGTGGAAATGACTTGTTACGGGACTTCAATTTTAGGATTGAGTTGGCATGGATTGAGACAGGTTGATTTGGTAACAGATAGAAACATTGTTTATAAATGTTTGATATTTCAACCAATTTCCATCATTAAATATCCAATCTGTCGGCGATTATTGCTAATTAAAATAGTGCATACTGCTTACGAAATCGGTGAGAATTAGACCGGGAATTCTAGTTCTATTTTCGGCCTTCCCGTTCTCCGGATACCGTTCTTGTACTTCGACTCGACGTTCTCCTACACCACCACGCCGTTTGCCACGTCTTTCGGTCTCGCCTTCTTATATAGGTCACCACGTTCGTCAGTCGCAGACTCCGTTTCTTATCATGCGGTTGTCCACGATTTGTCAACCTCTCGCTGAAGTGATATCACTCGTTCGCCCATTCCGGTCTCGTCGAGTTCATCTGTTGATTCCTTTTCTTCAGTGTAAAGTTAGGAACATATGTCAATGATGGTTTTCGGATAAATTGGATGCGCTTTTAGCGTTGGTGCCGGATATGCCGTCTGCTTCGAATAATCGTCTTCCTCGTATTAAATGTCAGACAAAAGAATGCTCCCTCGCCGTATGTTATCTCACCTATGTCATTTTTGTCAATGGTTCGATGGTGATTAAATTAATATTTTGAGGATAGTTTTTCTTTCACATTTCTGTCTTGTTTCAAAATTTTGTCTGGGCAAATTTTTAGACTTCACATGGTCTGCTTTTCCATCTGCCATGTGTTTATTGTCTTCGGACGTACGTCGCGAAATTAATGGCTATTGTCGGAGTTTTTCAAAGTTCCTATATCTTGAAATTAGTGCCCGACGTTATTTTCTAAAGTCAATATGAATCTCGGGCTTATCTGATAACACAGTCCTGCGTGAGGGAGACAATGTGTATTCAATATCACGTCTCCACACGAACAATGAGTTCGGCCCGCTGTGTTTGTTGTGGGTTTGTACGGGCTCTCGCGACCTCCTTTATTATTGCTCAATTTGTGACAGATTTGTATTTAGTCCCCGGCATTTCTGTAAGTCTGCCTTTTAGTGCTGAGCTTGAAGACCGATTGTGATCTCTACAATAAACGAACAGGTTTTGTTTCGTTGATTCATGAATTTTATGCATTGAGTTTGTGTATATCTCAAGTAGGGTTGTAAATAGTATCCTCATCGGCGGGGGTTTTTTCGTTTCTTCCCGCCGGAGAGATCTGATACTTTATTTTGCAGCCGTCAATTTTCATGTTGTTGTTGTTACTTCTGTTCGGACTTGCAGTTTTGGTAGGTTCACCTTCATACATTCAGTTCCTTGGTCCTACCCAGGCACGGCGGAAGCAAATCCTGATTGCGGGGGCTACTATCACAGCACAATTAGGCGAGGGTCCAGGGGCCGCCTAGGCCCCGGAAGCTCCAGGGGTCTTAGATGGCCGGAGAGGCGTTCTAGCGTATTTCCGAGCAATAAAACAAGAAATCCTCGCCTGTGTAAACTCTATTTGTGTTGCCTGTTTTTCCAACATTTTGTAAATATTCATCGTCAAGAATCTCACAGACTTCATCAACCTGATCGAAATTGCCAATGAGTTTGCGAAAAATGAAAACCGACAGCGTGTATTTGGGCACAATGACTTGTAATTAGATGCAATGCGTTCCGGTAACGTCTTGACTGGGCGAGGGTTTGGACATTCTCATGGCATGGACATGCAGGGTATTTCCTATTCTAGTCCATTTTCTTTCTAATTTTGATGAATGCAAGTCTGAATCAAATAACAGTATTTTGTCTTCGCTGATATCACGAAACGTCCAGGACAAAGGAGTCATATGTTTTTAGCGGCATTTCGTCTTAGTAATTAGTGGCATACGGTACATGGTGTGAGGATTTAATCATTTATCTCTACCATCTTTTATATGGTATAACACTATTAACCGTCCTTTTGTGAACCTAAATATTACTAAACAATGTCGGTAAAAAAAATTCTAGAGCTTTGGCTGGCCCACTGATGCGGGACAGTTGTAAATAGTTTTAGTTATGCGGTAGATATGCGACGCAGACAATTCATTTTACTATTCATTTCGAAAATACATATTCATTGAAGTATTTTTGCGTTGACATCATATGAATTTTAGAAAAGTTGGCCAAATTATTGGGGGGGCTTCAGCCCCCGTAGCCCCCCCGGCTCCGCCGTGCCTGCTACCAAAATGTAATCTCTTGTTATATCAAGTATTATTACGTTGATTTTGATATCCTGTATTCAAGAGAGACCTTACAGAGGTTTTATGTCTTTCATGCTGACATGATTATGAAGCATGATTGTTGCATTTGTGTTACGTAACCACAACTCAACCCTTTTTTCTTCGACCCTGTGTCGCATCTTAATGAGCTTCTTTACTGATCTCTTTATGTAATTAAGGGTGTGTCGAACAACAATGAGATCACGTGCTGGTTTACGTGATTGAGTAAACCTATTCACCCACTTACCCTTGTTTATTGTGTAAGTGTGATATTCTTGAAACACAACTGTCTGATTATTACTTTGTGACTTGTTTTGTTTCACACCAAGTTGGTTCCATCTGTATACTGTATTACGCTTATAATTCAGATGGAGTTATGCACTAATTTTAATTTCTTCCCTGTGAGAAAATTTAAAATTACTAGCGTGAGTGGGAAGGCATTGGCCGGCCAAGGATCAAGCCTAATGACACGTAGGTCGTGAAGTCTTCTATGGTTTCTTTCTACCAAGTATGTATTATCGGTACAGTCTACTAGAGCATCAAACTGCCTTTTAGTAATGTTCTTACTGTACTTCTTCTCGACAAATTGTTCGTGTTAGGTCATTTCAAATTCTAAATTTTTGAATAACCTCTCTTTCCTGCCGGCGAGAGACTTAAATGTATTTCCTCTCTTCGGGAATTTAAAATTCTTTAAGGATCTTTCTTGGTTACCTGGAAAATCTTTGGTCTGGATGTCGGTTGTGTGACTATTTGGTTATTAATAGTAACATTGTTGTAAATGTTTTATATTCTCTCCATATAAAACTCCAGTACTGAATTTCATGTACAGGAGACAAATTACATCGGGAGAGGTCATAATGTAACCATGTTCATTGACACATTATTTCATGTTCACTGACACAAAGATCCATAATCCCATCTATCTCATTGAGCTTACATTTGGTGATTAACGCTACAAACATTTAATATGTTCATCTCTACTGCGTTTAAAGAGAAGGAAAATTATTACAATCGACTTCGGGGTTACTGTTTGCAACGCCCTTCTTTTACGTCGTGTACTTTTATAAGTTTGTATCCGGCTCCATGATGAGCATGTATATACATTAAGTTGTTGTGAATGAGGAAATCACTACGTTGTTTATCATATACAACGTTTCTCGCATTTTTTCACATTACGCTTTCCTATTACACCTTGACGACATGTTCATTACGCCGTCATGTGTCTCTCATACACCGGTGCGTTGTTTTATTACATCGGTTAGACGTTTCCGGTACGCCATAACGCCGTTTGTCACGTCATTTCTTCATTTGCGAGATGCATATTTTATATCCATTCATCGGCACTTCCTTTGATTCTCCATCGTCGGTCGTCGGTGGGAGGGGAAGTCCGTTCGTTTGGCGTCAACTTTCCACTGGTATCAATTCCTCTCGGGTTTTTCACATTGTGATTTACTTAGGTTCGTCGTTACTCTACGAAGAGAGTTCTGTCCAGACCTTGTTGTTTCCAGTCTGGAGTTCAGAATATCAAAATTGTATTGGAATCAGCAGTATTTGGTCAAATACTGTTATATGGAATAGGTCTTTGGATTATGGACGTGGATATTCTCTGAGGACGACGGCGGGATTGTGAATGACGGACTAGTCGCCTTTAATTGAATTCAGCACAGTGTTGTATTAACACAGAACCATGTTGACTTAACACACAAACATTATGTTGAGATCCATTTACCTTAGGATTGTGCTTAAACAACACAATGTTTTCGTGGTGTACTTGGACAGTTTTTCCGGCTTTCTCCATCAAGTACTTTATTCCTGTATAGACCGTTACACCAATGGTTAGACTTTGACATTATGGTTCTGTCATCAACCTTAGGGTTGTTTATTATATGTAGGACCTTACTCACTACGTTCGTTTTTCGGGTTCGGTCTCTACAGCGGATTATTTGTCCTGGTGCCGAGGTCGTGATACCGTTCCCGACTCTATTTCCCTCGTAATTGACTTCCTCCTTCACCTTCACCAGGATAGGGAGTTTCATATTAGCACCATGGAAGGCTATCGATCTGCTCTGGCATGAATTGAATAGGGTGTTACGTCTTACCTTTGGTTCCGACTTTAGCCTTAACGATAATATCTCTGCTCTTATTCACGCCTTCGCATTACAGTCGCGTTCTACTCGCCAACTGTTACCGAAATGGGATATCGGTGTGGTTCGGTGTGCTCTGATTATACCCCCTTTTGAACCCTTAGAGTCCGCGTCTATAAAAGCGGTGTCTTATAAGACGGCCGTCGTGGCGGCGTTTGCTTTGGCGTCCAGACTGTCTGTACTTCATGCTCTTGAAAGATCTTCTATGACCTGGACAGCGGATCGGTCTTGCATTTCTTTTCGGCCCATTCCTGAATTTATCGCCAAAATGAGTCTGTTCGTTCAGGTCCGTGCGCTCAACGTTCGTACTCCATTCCTGCGTTGTCAGACTTTGTACATGGCCTCGAGGACGATCTTCTGCTATGTCCTGTTCGAGCCATCCGCCACTATCTTACTCGTTCCGATCCGTTCGCGGCACTCGGCTACGGTTATTCTGTCCCTTCGCCTGTCAGCAAGGCTTGACATTTAAAAAAAGCCGCGTAGTTGAAGAAGACCATAAAATAGTCTTTTCAATTGGCAGAAGGTAGATATACCATTGACGCCCCACTACTGTCTTCTGCTTCTTCTAATGTGATTCGTGCCATCGCTGCGTCATGGCCTGTATGGAAGAACTGACCCCTCCATGACATTGTCCTGTCTTGTGCCTGAACAATTAACTCCACGTTCACTAATTTCTGTCTGAGAGATATGACAGTGCAATCAATAGTGTGACCACGCTTGGGCCAATGATGGCTACCCAGCACGTTGTGAGTATTTTCAGAAAAAGAGGGGGGGGGGGGCGGCAAAATTGTCACCATCGCGGCAAGACAGCCATCTTGCTGTATCATCTCATCTCATCTCATCTCTTATTACATATATTATATGATAAAAGGCATCTCAGAAGGTAGAAATAAGTCAGTTGACCGGCCGTGGATTCTATAATCACCAATGAAGGCCTGACACCAGGATAGGGTTTACTCCTAACTGAAATTTGCCTGTGTTCTTCAGAAACTGACTCCCTTCTAGATGTCTCAGCTGGGTCCTCTGCGCTTCAACTCAAAGACACCTGCTCCAGGCCTAGGGTCAACAGTAGTGATACAAGTACAGGGAGTTGACGAATGTGTAGCCGGACCCAGAGAGCAAGCACGGTCAATTCCAACGCATCATTCATCACTCCAAGTATGGTGAATTGACCTCAAGAGGCTTGCGGACTGAGAGTGGTGTGGACTTGGCGACCCTCTAAGCTTCGGCTAGTTTATTCGCTCTCACCGGACTTAATGGTCGGCCAAGGATCTCCCTGTATGCAATGGCTTGTGCGTTTTTACTCCCCCCTAGACATACAGTGCCTACCAAGGGGACCTTCTGCTGCCTTTGTTGCCCCGGGTATCCTTTCAACTTGGTGGAATTGTGTACCACACCACGAGCACAGCTACATGGATGGAGACACTCAGATAAGTATAACTGTATCAACCCCTTCAATTACCCTATGCGTCTGTGACAAGGGTTAATTTGTTGAGTAATAATGTCTCAGATTTATACCCATGTCTGTGTCGTTCCAGCGATTACTAGTCTGCTATGGGAGTTACCACGAGGCCGAGATTCACGCCTCCATATGTTGGTACTGTGGCATGAATTGAAACAGGTTTACGATTTGGGAATCAAATATCAAACATTTATAAACAATGTTTCTATTTGTTACCAAATCAAACCTGTTTCAATTTGATTGACCCTCCCTCCGTCCCCTCATGTCGGCCTTAAACACTACAGGTCTCGGTAATTACAATGAGAATAGAGGGCGAGTATGGTTGGAGCAGAGCCTATATAGTAATGCTGCTGGAATTAGATGGGAGAGCTCTCCTAGGGGCGGACAACTCTCCGCTAGGGGAGCTAACTTTTAGTTTTAACTTCCGTTTTCTACGTTGTATCATCTTCCTGACGGAGATTGAATGGCATGAATTGAAACAGGTTTGATTTGGTAACAAATAGAAACATTGTTTATAAATGTTTGATATTTCATATGTTTCACCATTCCAATAGAGCTGTGAATGGTTAGGGTCCATACTACACTAGTGTTCCACTATATTGGAATAGCGAAACCTAAAATCTGTAGATCTAGATCTGAAGTTATGATATTTGGAGAGTCAAAGAAGCATGTATAAGATGTGTAAGGGTGTGTATCTGTGGAAGTGAATGTCGATAGTCCAATATATTCCAAAACGCCACTATGTTATGCACCAAGTGGTCAGATGTAAAAAGCACAATTGGCAATGAAACATTCTGTATTATAAAAAAAAAATCCGGATAATACTGTAATGTGTACGAGCAGGACCAGTCGTGGTGTTTACGAAAAAGGAAACAATAACCGGGATTGCCTACTGGCTGTCACCGTAGATATAGCCCCTTCACTGGTAGCTCCATCTTGTATAACACTGACTTCCGAAGGTGCATTCAATATGTTGTTCGTCTTTCATCGACATTGTACACAAGGCCAATGCTGTATACATGTGACAATTCCCTCTTCTATGTAAAATTGTTATTCACTTGGGCCACCGAGCTCCAACGGCATATTCTCTTTATTTGTCAATTATATTAAAACCAGAGCTCCGCAATGTGACGCAGTCTATCCACCATTATATCATTCAATTAATAAATTCTGAATATATTAATCGCTTCCTGCCAATATATTGTATTTACTGTATGGTGATTAAACATTCATTCATTCAGATCCGGGGTTAGAAGAGATGATTACAGCCCTACAAGGATGATTGATGCCAATGTAAAGGTCTGTTGTTCGCCCGGTAAAATAACTCCAGCTGTAATCATGGTAATAAGTGAATATGGGGTAAGAGGGCATGGCATTCTGATCACAGCTCAGTGCAGATGTGGCGATAAAAGCGGACCTTCCGACAATGCCTATTTTTTACAAAGTAAAACTGATCTTACTGACATATGCGTTCGTGTGCAAACACGGATTAACAAGTGAAGAAATTAAAACAATGGCACAGTTCGTTTCCCCCCTAATCACCCACGCAAAATATACAGAGATTACACATGTGAAGATTTCTTGTCTTATTACTCGGAAATGCGCTAAAACGCGTCCCTGGAGCTTCTGGGGCCTGGGCGGCCCCTGGACCCTCACCTATTTGTGCTGTGACAGTGGCCCCCAATCACCAATTGCTCTGCCGTGGCTCATGATGGCCATGTATGCGGAAGATAACGCAGGCCGGGAAGACATTATTCAGATGTTCACACTGGATGTTTTGCCGGTAGGACCTGTTCACGAAGCCGTCTGGACAGCTTATTGGACATTTCTACGGGATCTTCGACAATTCCGCGACGCCGAGAACCATCATCGTGCACCTTCTTTGCAGGCGAACCCACACGTGAAAAAAAACTCAATTCCAATGGCCCTTTTTAGGGCCGAAATTCTTCGAAAGAGCACTTCTAACAAATGCACAAAAATGTACTTTATGTTGTTGTTGTTGTATGTGGGTTGTTGATTGGACACCGCCGGTAATCATGGTTCAAGCTGTGAGAGCCCAATAGCCTAAAAATGAAAAAAAGTCCTCGCATATCCCAGATAGACAGTTTTACAACCACCCGCCTTACCTCGTGAAAGAAAAAAATGAACCCCGTTAATTTTGACCCTACACATATAACTCGAATATAACTGTAAAAAAGAGATATTGTAAATTTCTGCGAGAGCATGATTATTCGGTCCAATGAAAACATTAGCATCATACACTTTCCACATGACTGGTCAAACTAAATAAAGCCCGCCATATAGTTTTACATAGAGCCATGAGTTCAGTTTTGTGTATATCGACAATACGGACGTGAAAGTAAGCATTTCTTTACTAGAATCCCACCACAGTGTATAAGGAGAGATCCTGAAGGATCTTGGCGCCCACCATTGTCCGATAATTGTAAGCTAATGACAAGAGGATATGTCCATTGTTACTAAGACGATTGAGTTGTAATTTTGTTTACAGAATTTCGAATCTGAGCCAAAAAGATCGAAAAAGGGACACTGGAAAACACCAAGATATAATCTTTCTAAGTTTCAGGAGTTTCAAGATTTCTAGAAACTGTATTTATGTCAGTTGTTGTTATAGTACAAGAGAAATGAGCAAAGTTAGTCTGTAAGTGAATGTACATGTCCGGAGGATCCTTCGTCTCCGTTTTGTAGTATTTTTATTTTATTTATTTCTTTGCACGTGTCATCATTGGGTATTGGAAGCGAAGAAAAATCTCTTTGAAACTTTGGCATACTTAAGACTTTATAATTAGGAATGAATGCTAATTTTGTTCTGTTTACTGGACTGGTTTGAGATATCTCTTTTAAGATACCATGCTCGAAAATAGTAAGATGGTACAATACTTAATACTGAAGGGATCCGGTCCGCACAGTAATGTTGAAACTTCGAATTTGAAAGTGTCTGAATCCTGATTATTTCCCTTGCATCGAAACATGCAGTAGTTTACAGTTGTCGAGTTGTGACATTGTGTCACAAGAGTGACGTCCCTTCATGTAGCTGACACGCCGGCAGACGAAAGAGTGGGGCAGTTCACTTGCAACTGCATGGACTAAAGAAAACTAATTTAAAATTTGAAGAAATACATTTTAATTCCAAATTATTTGAACTCCTTGATATGGATGGTGAAGATATGGATATTCTCTATAGTCAATATATAGAATATGCCCCATCGTTTGATCCGCCGACTCTTGTGAAGCAACGTCACAACTCGGGAATACCGTATTAATTGGATTTTCGAATCGGACCAAAAAAGATATCTTGCACATTAGGCCCCATGTGGGACCTGTGTACCACATTTCAGAAAGATCCATGAAATATTTCCTGAGAATTCACGATAACAATGTTTCAAGGGGAAATTCAAGATGGCCACCTGGCAGCCATATTGGATTTTCGAATCGGAACAAAAAATCTTGCACAACTGGGCCACAAGGGGAATCTGTGTACCAAATTTGGGGAAGATCCATGCAGTACTTCTTGAGAAATCACGATAACAAAGTTTCATTGGGAAATCCAAGATGGGCGCCTGGTGGCCATATTGGATTTTCGAATCGGACCGGAAAAGGTATCTTGGACAGCTAGGCAACAAGGGGAACCTGTGTACCAAATTTGATAAAGATCCATGTAGTAGTTCCTGAGAAATCGCAATAAAGTTTCATGGGGAAATCCAAGATGGCCGCCTGATGGACATATTGGATTTTGGAATCGGACCAGAAAAGGTATCTTGCACAACTAGACCCCAAGGCAAACCTGTGTACCAAATTTGAGAAAGATCCAAGCAGTAGTTCCTGGGAAATCGCGAAAACAAAGTTTCATGGAGAAATCCAAGATGGCTGCCTGGTGGCCATATTGGATTTTCGAATCGGACCAGAAAAGGTATCTGGCACAACTAGACCCCAAGGGGAACCTGTGTACCAAATTTCCCTTACCAAAAAATCCTATAGGATTCCTATAAGAAAATGTCCTATACGATCCATAGGATTTTGCCTATAGGACAGTCCTATAGGATTGTCCTATAGGACAGTCCTATAGGATCTTATAGGACAGTCCTATAGGATCTTACGGGACAGTCCTATAGGATCTAATAGGACAGTCCTATAGGACACTCCTATAGGACTGTCCTATAGGCAAAATCTTATGGGATCCTGTAGGACATTTTCCCACAGCAATCCCATAGGACTGTCCTATTGAATCCTATAGGACTGTCCTGTAGCATCATTTATGAAGTTCTGCAATATTCCATAGCTATTTTCAGGGTACTCTTCTGAAAATGAGGTGAACCTTTAAATGTGGAGTTCAGTAAATAAAATGGATCACGTCAACTCGCTTCTGGTCCCTGATATCACTGAAGTCATGGCACATACACAGCGTCCTGAAGTTTTTAAAGGAATAACCTCTTACAGCAACTACAGGGAACAGCAGTGATTGCTCTCTAAACAGTACTGATCAAATAATTACTGTGTACTGGACAAACTGATCAGTAATGTTCAGATAACACACAGGTACTATTACGTAACATGTAAGACATGTTACCCATGAAGACATTTAACAGAAGCCGATCCGTGCATACGGACATTTTTTTGTATACAAAATAACGCAGGATACACATAAATATAGAGGGTATATATTAGAATGACATAATATCAGTGTGCCATGTTGTCACTGGGGAATGATGTGGGGAGCCTCTCTGTGCTTCTCCTTCCGTCTGTAGCACTTCTGTTCGCCATTCAGTTTGGCCTTCATAGAATCCTGTATATCTTATCCTTGCCAGGAAACTTCTTTTGGTAGTACTTTAGCGAAAGGGGTAAAAGAAAATATTTAATTAGCACATCATTAAAAGATATTTAGAAGTAGGGCTGCAATGCAGAAAAAAAATGCATTAAACTTGCCAAAGGCTTGGAACCCCAATTTATATACTCAGTCAAATAGGCAGCTGCAAGTTTGTGGGTAACCAAGTTTAATACTTGGGCAATTTTACTTTGATTGGCCCCTTATTTAAGTATTACAGCATTTTATTATAGCGGGGTAATTTAATTTGAATACCTGGCTTATGGGACGCTAAGCGCTCAAAATGTTTTTGTCACAGTACATAAAACATTGTAGTTAAATAAATGCAGATGCTGTATGAATATGGCCTGTGTTGGTCGACTGTTATAGGACTATTTCACTCACGAAAAATGCAAACACAAAAAATGAAAGCTACATGTAGATGTGATGGAGAAAACTATAGTATGGTTACATTATGTGGTGCACTGTCAATAATGTAATTTATACTTACATTAGCATATGTTTCTGATGTTTCGGCAAACGAACCTCCTTCCTCATCACTGTCGTCTTCTATAACTGGCAGTCTTCTACAAAATACATGATATATCAATTAGTTAAGAATCATCTCTGTTTACAGCCCCATTCGCACAGTGTGACTTGTAGCAGCAACTTGTAGAATACAAGTAATTACTTGCTTTACGAGAATTGGCCTTATAAAATTTACATTCAATCCAAGACACAAACTCGGTATCAAAAATCAATAAATCAATAGCTACCTTAGAATATCTGCTCTGCCCCATAATATGGTCCAACCTGGATTTAAAACCACCAGTGTGAATAGTGGTCTTCTTCGTGTGAAAAATTAAATAAATTTAATCCATTGTAACATTGTTGCTTAGATATATTTGTTATTGAATTTATATTGCATATCGTCATTAAATAATATTGCAATGGATCAACGCTAAATGAAAACGCAATCACAATTGGAAAAAATATTGAGAATGTACACTAATATGATTTTAACAATGTTCGTCATCCAGTTGTATTGGTCATGTAATATTGCCTGATGCTATTTCCTCTTTGGCGAAGAAGTAATTCAACAATAGACGCTGCATGATTTCCATGATCACATGTCTGCTCCGAGTCGATGAAATGTGTGCCTCGAACATGTCCGATTGGTTGCATGAAATGTTCTCATTTTCAAGATGTGGGTACAGATGTACAATTGAATTATGCAGCAATCCTTAGCCTTGATCAAGAATAGTGCAATAAATAGACAATTAAAATATAGCCTGTTATCATGGTTATAGGAAATCTGATCATAATTTAACCTGCTTTTCCTGGTCACATTTTTATCATAGCAAATATCGGTTATGCCAACAGTGTATTTGTTATCAATTTATTTTAATAAATATTCCTTTGCGATTTCATCAGAACTTTGGTATGGAAATATTCTCAAATCTTCTGGAAATATAAGCAGGAAACGATAAACATTTCAAAACAACAAGTGAGGATGTCAACTGATTTATTGAGAGCTAACATGCCCCCCCCCCTTCAAACTTCCTAGCAAGTTAAATCCTACGGTTTGACATGAACAGGAAATACACAAGCAGTGGTGTGATATAACCTATTTATCTCACCCTCCGGGGTATTTCCTTCAGGGGTGCATGGCCAATCTTCACATGAGGTCCCCAAGCCTGGGCTTTTCCAGCTGACAATGCAACAATGGCAATTCACACTGCCTGGATGAACCTGGGTAGATCTGAAAGGAATTTTGAGACAGATTGAGTTATGGATATTTCTTTGTGAATTCCAGGCTAAATGAGGCTAACTGATTTATTTCATTAATTTTGACTGCAAATATAAGGTTAAGTGCTGCAGTAGTTACTGAGAAGATTATCAATTGTTTAATATGCCAAGTATATGAAGAGAAACTTGTTGATAGTTAAAGCTCATAGAGGGTCCACATTCTGAGTTTAACTAGAAATTAGAATTGTTTTGCCAATTAAGTTATAACATTATAATTATATTTATAACTTACTTACCATCACTACAGGTAGCTTCACTCATCACCATCTGCAATACAGTTCTTTAAACCTCAATAGTTCCAGCTTAACATGAACAAATCAACTTTGTTTTCCTGCTGTTGTTGTTATTCTCATATGACAGCATGGTGGCGCCACCAGTGGCCAATTAAAATATACCGGTACAGGGGAGATAACTCTCCTCAAATTGTTGAATTAATGCCATCAAATGTAATAGACTACCAGGAAAATAGAATAATATTATCTGTATATAATTGGTGATTCATTAATGGACATTTTTTTTCTTGAAAATCATGTTAGAACTGGTGTATTCTTCTAAAATTATTTTCTTCATTATGTCCAATTTTATTATAAAATCTTTGGATTGGACTGATTATTAATTAATTATTTATTAAACTTTTTAACCTAGGCCTCAATGAGCGTAGCAGGTTTTTACTCAAAATCTTAGCTCAAACTTGAGATAAATTTCTACAACTTGGTGAAGAGAAAGATAGTACATCTCTTCAAATTATCATGCTAAAATGGATTCTGAACTATACTTTTTTGAAGTTTTTTCCATATACTTCTGTGTTAAAATTAAGCTTTTCAGAGGGAGGAAAATCCCCCAGTGACGTCATTGTATCTACCAAAATGGGGAGGTATTAATTATATGGGGGAAAACTCGGGATATTTCAGCCCCGATTTTAACACATAATGTGACCATATGTACTATATTTCCGTTGATATGACAGCCGGTATATAACTTTTTGCTCATTCAGGTTAATCAGGGCGAACCGGTAAAAGATCATATTGCACTGTGGGGGGAGTTTGGTTCGCTGGGAAAAGTCATAACATGACAGGCGGAAGTCTTCACGATATCTGTAAACAATGGTAGCATTAACTATTTGAAACAGCGCGAGCAGAAATGGTATTTCAGACCAGTTTAATGCAGTCCCGTACCGGTAGAATAAGCCCACTTTATCTTTGATCGGGAAATTAACGCATTAGACAATGTGGAAGACTACCCCCTGTTTTCCAACATTCAACTCTTGTAAATTATTTATTTATATTCGCTGCGACGCAGGCTTATTTAGGCCTCCTCTGTCGTCCACTGAAACCCAAAATTCTTTGTTGCGATACACAGACATTGTATCAAGCTGTTTCTCTTTTGGAAATGCTATAATAAAACCAGAGGAGATGAAGAAAAAAGTACTAGTATTTATGTTTCCTCATTGTTATTGTTATTGTTATTCATTATTTAATTATTTATTTTAATATCTAGCGCTGCAAAAGATCTTAAATTAACGAAGAAATGTACCGTGAAATTTAAATAAAACATTGAGTTGATGGGCCGCGAAATCCGTATGGGAAGCGGCCCTTAAACTACAATTTCAATCAATCAAAAAAAGTACATTTCTACATCTGCTGCCTTATCTGCTGGAAATCTGTTGCCACCATGAGGGGATATTTTTTTATTCATTGGAAGAAATTTATTTTGTGTCAATAAACAATTGAATTATAAGGTGAAAATTCCCAATTATTAAATTCTGCGGATTACTAGTAAGCTTATACTTTATTTTCTAGATTTGATGAACTGTTCAAATTTACTTGATCGATTGTCCAAAAATGGAGATTAATTTTGATCTCAATAAGCTTATTGAACAATCAGATGGTTTACAACAGTATGGACACTTCCTATTTGCGGTCTTAACTATGAATAGTTAAGAACCATATACATCTAAAATGATTACATGGTCAACTAACATTTTGTAATGAATCACTTTAGATGTTCTTTGTCTCCTTTGGAGTAAAGCGAATGTAAAGTTTGGTTTTCAAGAAGATTGTTTACCATGTTAGTATTTGTATATATATGCATATTCTGAATCTGTATTTAAGAATTGCATTATTATGTCATTGTATAGTACATTTGCTGATCCCTGCCATGGACTAACAAATACTGAAATCGAAGTAATGCGCTAATGCTCCTTTTTCTGATTTTTAATTCCATTTCCACAGTTAAAAAAAATTTCATCGAAGACCTCATTTTACAGAGATTTAAAAAACAGAATCTGTTTAATCTATTAGGATTTACTGCCTCGATGCCTCGATTGATGTAATTAAAAGTCTACAGAAATTCCGAATGTAGAATTTACATGTTTAAATTGGGTTTTAATTTGTGTATCAGAAATTGGATTAAATTCATATCTTCCAATAAATTAATCAATGAAGCATTGTATCAGTTGGATCATATATCCATACATGCATATAAGCTTACATACTCGTGCTAATATTTGCGAATGATAACAGACAAAATACTTTGATTTCTTGCCTTATGTTCAATATTTGTAAATATGTATCATGTAGAAAAAAATAATGAAAAAAAACATTGCTTTTATGAGATTTTTCACATTTTCCACCTATTATGTGCTTTTCTTTACAATGTATGCATGTAAAATGTGTTTGCTTCCTCACACTCTGTCACATGTGAAGGACAAAAACAATTCTTGAAACGACACTTGTTTGAGAATCATGTAAGCGACAACGCGATATGTAACTGCGGCTGCCTTGACGAAACTGTCGAGCACTTTTTCTTCCACACTCCCATTTTTATCACTCAAAGACAACGTTTGATTGCTAATCTGCTGGATATCTACGATGATCCCTATTCTGTCACTTGTCCCAATCTCCTTTTTGGAGATTGTGATAAAAGTCTAACAGAAAATATTAATATCCAGATGTACCTGGGAGCTTTTGTTATAGAAACCAACAGGTTCCAACGCTGACTTGTGATTTTCGCGATCAGATAGAAATGAAACATTTCTTCACATGTAGGTCATTCGCCACAGATGCAACTTCTGACCAATGACACTCCCTCTGTCCAATACTACGTTTCAACAGTACAGCGTTAATGGAAATAACTTATTTAAACCGAAATATATAAAGAAAAATGTAAGTTTATTCTTCACTACTACAATATTCACATCGTCACTTATCATATAAAGTATCCTGCCATAAATGAATATGTACATATTCTTCTATGTGTATGTGTTGAATAACTAATTGTTGTATATACGACTGGGAGACACACTAACGAGCCCCGGCTCATTGTGCTCCCACTGATTCAATAAAATATTGTTTCAACCAAAAACAATTCTTAATGGATAGAATGGCTGTCCTATAGGACACATACATGTTCTATAGCATAGAATAATCCATCCTATAGGACAGATTTATCTATCCCTTAGGATCCTATAGGACAGAATTATCTGTCCTATAGGATCCTAAGGGACAGAAGTAACTGTCCTATCGGATCCTATAGGACAGCTCATCTGTCCCATTGGATCCTATAGGACAGATCATCTGTCCCATTGGTTCCTATAGGACAGATCATCTGTTCCATTGGATCCTATAGGATTTTTTGGTAAGGGTTGAGAAAGATCCATGCAGTAGTTCCTGAGAAATCGCGATAACAAGGTTTCATTGGGAAATCCAAGATGGCTGCCTGGTGGCCATATTGGATTTTCGAATCGGACTAGAAAAGGTATCTTGCACAACTAGACCCCAAGGCAAACCTGTGTACCAAATTTGAGAAAGATCCAAGCAGTAGTTCCTGGGAAATCGCGATAAAGTTTCATGGAGAAATCCAAGATGGCTGCCTGGTGGCCATATTGGATTTTCGAATCGGACCAGATAAGGTATCTGGCACAACTAGACCCCAAGGGGAACCTGTGTACCAAATTTGAGAAAGATCCATGCAGTAGTTCCTGAGAAATCGCGATAACAAGGTTTCATTGGGAAATCCAAGATGACTGCCTGGTGACCATTTTGGATTTTCGAATCAGACCAGAAAAGGTATCTTGCTCAACTAGACCCCATGTGGGACCTGTGTACCAAATTTGAGAAAGATCCAAGCAGTAGTTCCTGAGAAAACGCGATAACAAGGTTTCCTGGGGAAATCCAAGATGGCTGCCTGGTGGCCATATTGGATTTTCGAATCGGACCAGAAAAGGTTTCTTGCACAACTAGACCCCAAGGGGAACCTGTGTACCAAATTTGAAAAAGATCCATGCAGTAGTTCCTGAGAAATCGCGGTAACAAGGTTTCATGGGGAAATCCAAGATGGCTGCCTGGTGGCCATATTGGATTTTCGAATCGGACTAGAAAAGGTTTCTTGCACAACTAGACCCCAAGGGGAACCTGTGTACCAAATTTGAAAAAGATCCATGTAGTAGTTCCTGAGAAATCGCGGTAACAAGGTTTCATGGGGAAATCCAAGATGGCTGTCTGGTGGCCATATTGGATTTTCGAATCGGACCAAAAAAGGTTTCTTGCACAACTAGACCCTAAGGGGAACCTGCGTACCAAATTTGAAAAAAGATCCATGCAGTAGTTCCTGAGAAATCGCGGTAACAAGAATTGTTTACGGACGGACTGACGACGGACCACGGACGAAAAGTGATTTGAACAGCCCACCATCTGGTGATGGTGGGCTAATAAAGAGGTGGGCGACACTTTCTGCCACATTTTCACGATGCCATACCAAACTCGATCAAAAACTTTACAAGCTATGAGTGAGGCGCAACGGATAATATTGGACGCCGTGAAGGGCAGATCTACGGGTGTATTACAAGCCGACAGCATCGACGAATCGCAAGATAAAAATTTCTTTAAGACGTCGTCCACATGCTGTCGTTTTCCCTGTTCTGAAAATCTTCCAAATACCCTGGAGATCAAAGGGACCGACGAGTGATTTAAAAACACGATAAGGCGACTCCCCTCAGAGATTCTCCACAGAGAAAGTGGTTAAATTGCCATTACAACTCGGAGTGACAGATACAGAGACTGTCCAGGATTAATGCAGGCTTGATGAAATGGCATTTGAACTGGAGAAGACTCCAGATTGAACTCACTTCATAGAAGCTGTCCACAGATATACATGTGGCTTGTATCAAAATTGTGAAAAAGAATTTCTACTGTACATACCAAAAAGTCAATTTAAAAATAGATTGCGAACTAAGAATGGGTTTGACAAAGAGGTTCCTGGTCTGATCAAGGGTGGTGCATCTTGACCCTCCATGGTCTGATGGAATGTTCATGCTAAGGACTGTCAAACAGTTTTGTATACATTTATCTCTCCATATCCATATAGCAAGCCATCTGCACTGAACCAGTCAAGTCAAATCTCAACACATATATAACGATATGTAAACAGACCGGGTGGATAACAACAAGTATTTTCCAGAACAAACGAAATTGAATCCATCAATAAGAACTCCTAATTTTTACCCATTAATCTTATTAACAAGAAAATACATCACTGGTTTTATTATTCAAAATGGACAATATGAATATTCCTATTAATATATACAGGTGGATGGATGGATGGATAATATACTACCCAGTTCAGTGCGCATCGCCAGCAGTCTTTACCTTAATCGGCACCATGATCATTCATTTAAAGTGCAACTGTGGTACATGTACTTTTGCAAGTTTACGTCATTTCCAAGATAATTTTCCAGATTTTAGAATTTATAACTTTCTTGTTTTACGACTTTAATTTTATTAACTGCGCCACAAGGATGTTTGAACTTGTGACGTTTTTATGGAATGATAAACCACGGCACAATGCAACATTGTTACAAAACTGTTCCATTCTCTGCATTGCCGCGACGTCCCGCAGATGGTGCAGGAAGCTCTAAGTATTTGAATTTGAATTTATTTGCAATACACCTATTACAGGCCGAGCAAATACACGAGTACTACATATTGCAACATCATCACAAAATAAGCAATAAAGATGAGAACAATGATATAATCCTGTGTATATCCACAATACACGTATTGCAATTGTTTCTCATTAGAACATTAAACTGATCGACTGGCGGTAGAGTAGAAAAATCGGAATAGACAGCAACGAGCTCACAAAATAATTCGGCTCTTAGAACAGAATAATGGGAACAGTGGAGAATGAAGTGCATTTCATTCTCTACCGCACCAGTATGACATAATCTGCATATTCTACCATCACGTGTAATAATTGGAGTATGATGTCGTCCAGTTTCAATCATCAGATTGTGATTACTCAAACGTAGATGGCAGAATGCTTTTCGGTGTTTGAAATGAATAGTGTGGGCAAGGTAACTTTCCAATGAGACGTCCTCCTTGAATGTGGAATACGTGTCTAACTTACTTGAAATATTATTAAATGTTGTCAATGAAAAGGTTATGGTAAAAGTTATTAGCACCAGACGTAACCAACTCTTTTGTTGACTGGGTTTATAATAATTTGGCTAGTAGGTGATGCCAAATATTAATTTCTGACGTTATTTTGTTAACCTTTGCCAGCCAACCGAGCTTGTTTGCAGACAAAAGATTGTTGTTGGCCATATAAGCTTGATGTAGAAGTCGCGAATGAGCTAGGTAAATTTTGGAGGTGTAAATAATATTTGGCCATATTCACGATAGCTGTAGCGGCTAACAGATATCTGGCTGCCAAGTTCTGATCTTGCTGGCCAGTTAGATGCGTACCTTCCGACACCCAACACTTGCCTGCAATATTTAGTACCGGTATGAACTTTTTCGACATCAAGGTTTTCAAATTTACTTACAGCTGACATGACCTTATTTAATGCACGAATGGTAGCGAAAAAAAATTTTCACAGATTTTAGTTCCAGTTGAATAATACCCGGCGGAACTAATCCGAGTGCCGAGTTCACGCCTCTATTCTGCCAACTTCTCATCCGAGTACATTTGCCTCCACCGCATATATAAAGCCTGAATCGACTGTACCTTGCCAGTCTGAACAGTCTCTCGGACAGTCCGCATCATATTTATGCTGTTGTTGTTGTCACCAGCACATATTCGGACTGTGATCATCATATGCTTTAACACATTAACTCTCACACAATATAAAGATATCTTGAAAAAAACTGGGTAATATAATTAGGGATACGACTATTCAAACACGATTCAGACATACCGGTGGGTTTTCCTCGAAACATGGATCACCTGTCTATAGTAGGCTCCATGCTCAAAACAAAGACACTTGTTTATCCCGTCACAGATTTCTCCGGCATTGTTTGTCAATTTACCTTCCTCGCGAAAAACACGAAGGGGCACTGTTCATTCTATTTCATGATTATCAGTTGAGGCTCGATATGGTGCACTTCGATTGCGCTGTGAATTCAGCTTTCTGACACCGACTTCAAAATACCGTACTGTAATTCGGAAATTTCATTCCAAAGTAAGAATTGTTATATTTTATGTCTATTAATCAGGCCTATCCGCACTCAATTGCAAATTCCTAAAGATGGAGGTATAAACTGAAAGGGACTTTGATTCTGATTGTCACCCCGTCCATTTTTAACTCCTCCATCAGTAGTATAGAAATGTGAAATCTCTTAGCATTCTTTGTTGGGAAATCGGGGTGGATGAATGAAGCGAAAATGACCCTTGACCTTTGACCGTCGGTCATTTCTGATCACCTGACTGGCGGGTGGATGCAAAACAGAGGCTTAAAAACACGGTCGGACATCTAAAAAATTCGGAAAAATGGGCCGTACACCCAGGCAAATGGGCCTATATGCACAATATTGGGTCCACTTTGGTCGTGCAGGATCGCGAATTGAACGCTCGTCGACGGCATTTCGGGTAACGTAACTGTCGATCTGATAAAATAAGGTAGATTCGTAGTCTTCCTCACTCAGGTTTGGGTGGGATACAAAATCACAGGGATCTCTTTTGGTTCTTGTCATGGTTTTATAAATATGCAGTCCGTATATATTTGTCTTTGGGGTCATATACTCTTGTCAGCATGTCGGCATGGTTTTCCACCACCCTATTAGTGTTGCGTTTCATTCCCTGGAAGGTAGTTTGCTTATCAGCGGCCGTACTTTCAGTTGTCAGTGGGTGGGGTCGCAGTATCAGTCAATGGACTGTCAATGTCCGCCTGTACGCTTTCAGTGTCTACGTCAGCTTCTCCTTACCCATGTATATGATTTTGGTGTGTCGTCATATCGTAGCTTCTGGTGAACTTCGGGATTGCTTTTATAGACGTAACACAGCAATGCCCTGCAAACACATGTATTGGCATCCGAACGCCCTAGTAATATAGATCTGAGGCTTTGAATGGTCTAAATGATCACATGATATACTATGGAATTGACAATCAACGAAACGTAGTGACGCGTGTCAATGCCCGACGTTACGCTTTTCACTAGTCTGAACCCCTTAACGCTATATCGTAACGTCATCGCACACACCCGCTCAATCTCACGTTCGGCTATTTCTGTATTGGCGGTACTTAGCCTTTCACATAGAACGAACAAAAGAGCCTCCCATGGAGAGTTTATGGCAATCACGTAGTGAGCCGTCTACGAAATAGTGCCTAATAGTGATAATCGAGCGATTCGGTCGCATTTTATTGTGTAATGAAGTTAATTGTAATCATACGAAGATAATGCATTCAAATTATACAAAAATATTTCTATGTTGAATAATAGTAGTTGGTGCCGTGGAGCGCCATTGTCAACCTCACAGGGTGCAGCCATATTGAAGAAAAATTCCGCCGCAAATTAATTGTGTGCATGCACGAACGTGATCCCGTTTCCGCTCCCAGAAATCCGCTAGGTCAGAGGTTACTTTCGCAGCTACTGAGTTCTCTGGCTAGATGGACACATTTTTTGAGGATTGAGCATTGATCCTTGATGGAAGTCCTGTCATCGCCCAAAACGATGTCCTTTCACGGATGTGTCCTCACCTGGGGGTGCCGTTGATACACTATAGATTGTAAGTGATGTCATACATAGAAATAACGTCATCATTAGAAGCTGATTTAGGGTTACCACCCACAGAGGCGGTGAAAACCGCGGTCAAATTATGAAAACAGCAGTTCCAGGATAAGTTGGCATTACAGTTGTAGTATATTTAGTACCAAACGAGGTTTGAATGACAACACATGAACAACTTGATTCAGCCATGTATTCCCAGAATGACCTTCCTTTTATTCCTCCGATACAGAAGAGTTCCATCCCACCAATTCATGGTGTAGGGGAGATAACTCTATACCACACTCCTTCCCCCATATGCCAGAAGTTGTAGAATTATGGGTATACACTCAATTCTAGTTCAGAATAACACATTTCGAACTATTGGCTGATACATGATGCCTCACAATATTTAAGATTTAACCAACAATGTCTAAGTACGTGCTGAAACAATAGCACTTTTGAGGAATGTTGCTGGAATATGTTCACATTTACTTCTCATCATAAAATGTCAGCACAAAGGTGAAAAACTCAGAACATATGTACAGTTAATCCAATTAGTCTCAACGTTATAACTTCTGTGTTATTATAATTCTGATTGTAAACTGTGATGAACCGATTATGATGTCACATAGTTACGAGTCCAATCTGTTTGGGGGTTGTCGGTTTCGAGATGGATTTCTTCTAGGATTCAGTTCAGGACCAGACATACATGTAACAGGACTAGATCCATCCGCCGCACTCACCATTTCTGGTGAATTGCTCACGGCATCATTGGCAGAGTCGACTTCAGTCACAGGATGACCCTGTGGTTTTACAAGATCTTGTTTTGAAGGATTCACCTCAAATTCACCTGGATATTTAGAGGAACCTGAACCGGATGGCACTATGACTGAGGTTGGGGTTTCTAGCGCTGGGGTTTCAATTTCAAGCTTTGCTTTGTTAAGTAAGATTTGGTCGATGTGTACATGTCTGAGATTGCCCTCCACCTCTACGGCATAGGTCACCGGTCCAAGTTTCTGTACAATTTTGCCAGGTAACCACTTCCTTAACCCAGATCTGAAGTTTTTAACCAACACATTTTGACCTACTTCTAGTTCCCGCAGTGCCTGTTTCTCATCATGATGCAATTTTTGTTGCATCTGTTTTTTCTCGATCTGATCAGCAAGATTGGATTTCAGTAAACTCAACCGTGTTCTTGGAACACGTTTCAAGAACAACTCGGCGGGAGTAACACCAGTAATGGTGTGTGGGGTATTGCGGTAAGACAAGAGGAAGTTTGCTAGTTTGTGCTGGACATCAAGTTTTCCCAAGTTGGGATCGAAAACTTGCTTGAGCATCATATTTTTGAATGTTTGTATATTTCTTTCAGCTGCACTTTACGGGGGGACCCTAACATGTTCTATACCGTTTGATCGAAGGAACTGTTGAAACTCGGCACTAATAAATTGAGGCCCATTGTCCGACACGATAACTTCAGGAAGACCCCATCTAGCAATCAAGTTTCGTAAGGCAGCTATGGTTTTCTCTGTGGTGGTGGATCCCATTATACAAACCTCTGGCCACTTGGAGTGTGCATCAGTGCAAATAAGGAAGTTTTGTCCATCTTTCTCAGCGAATCAATATGGACTCTCTGCCATATCCGTTGGGGCCAAGGCCAAGGGTTCAAAGGTGCTGGGGGAGGGCCATTTCTTACCAGTGAACATGACACACAATTGTGCACTTTCACTTCAATGCGCTCATCAAGACCAGGCCACCAAACATAACCACGTGCTACAGCCTTCATACGACTAACACCAGGGTGTCCCTCCTGCAATATACTAAGTATTTGGGTTTGCAGTTTCTCCGGGATCACGACGCGAAGCCCCACAAAATGCACCCTTGTTCTAGCGATAATTCCAACTTACGAGTGAAATAGGGCTGAAGACGTTCATCTAACACCTTGTCAGGCCATCCCAGTTTCACAAAATCTACCACCTTAGAAAGAATGGGGTCTTTTGAAGTGGCTGTACTGACCTGTCGACTGGTGACTGGAAGACTGTCTACCAGTGAGAATTGAAATATCTCTGGCTCTATGGGAGCAAACTGTGTTTTCTGAGGAAGCCTAGATAACGCATCTGCGTTACAGTGGAGACCTGATTTCCGGAATTCAATGTGATACTGATATGCAGAAAGCACAAGTGCCCCTCGCTGCAAGCGTGCAGCTGCTAGAGTAGGCACAGCAGTATGTGGCCCAAATATGGTGGTCAAGGGCTGGTGGTCAGTGACTAGGGTGAACCATCTGCCATACAGATATTGATGAAGCTTTTTCACTCCGTACACAATTGATAATGCCTCTCTCTCCAACTGGGAGTAGTTTTGTTCACTAGTAGTGAGGGTGCGGGAAGCAAAAGCTACAGGCCTTTCATCACCATTGTCCATTGTATGGGACATAACGACTCAGACACCGTAAGGTGAAGCATCACAGGCCAGACGTAGATGTTTTGTGGGGTCATAGTGCACGTGTAACTGACTTAAAAGAAATAACTTCTTGCACTGTTGGAATGAGGTTTCACACTGCTGTGACCATTGCCACTTGCTGTGTTTTTGTAGTAATGCATTCAAGGGGTGCAAGACGGTGAATAAATTAGGCAAAAACTTGCCGTAGTAATTGAGCATACCAAGCCAAGCTCTTAACTCATCTTGATTACTTGGACTGGGAGCATTTACTACAGCTTGGACTTTCTCTTGGGTGGGGCTGATGCCATGGCGGCTGATGATGTGACCTAGGTATTCTACCCTATCTTTCAGGAACTGACATTTGACCAGTTTTACATTTGTAACCCAGGCTTTCGGTGCAGTAATTAATCAAGCTCAACAATGACATACAATGAAAGAAATCGAACAGTTTATTACAACAGGAAAAGAAAATGGCTCATGAGCAATAAAAAAAAGCAATGAGAGACAACACAATGACATGTGAGAGTGTATAGGCCTACAGTATCTATGCAGGTACGGAGCAGCTGCTGATGATCCTCCTCACTGGAACTACACAATGCGTCACGATAATCCGCCAACCTTTTGGTCTACACACGCCGATGCACACCCAACAGGCTTTCGTGGCTCGATATCACACGCAATTAGTGAATCAAACAGACCTCCATATAAGTAGCATTTGTGTTTATCAACAGAACAGGCTTCCGTAGAAATAGCACTAGCGAATGTAAGAGTAACAGGCTTCCGTAGGAACCGCCAATGTGGATATAACAGACTTCCGTAGAAATAGCACTCGCGAATGTAGAAGCAACAGGCTTCCGTAGGAATAGTACACGCGAATATAGATGTAACAGGCTTCCGTAGGAATAGCACTCGCGAATATAGATGTAACAGGCTTCCGTAGGAATAGCACTCGCGAATATAGGAGCAACAGGCTTCCGTAGGA
Source organism: Hanleya hanleyi (assembly GCA_036873755.1). NCBI lineage: Eukaryota > Metazoa > Mollusca > Polyplacophora > Lepidopleurida > Hanleyidae > Hanleya > Hanleya hanleyi. The sequence goes on from JAVTVY010049457.1 coordinate 196,606, forward strand.
ATCGCTCCCGCGAATCACACGATTCTCCTAAGGAAATATAATATCACCAATATGAATCACAATAAAGCACTCAGTCTTCTGTCGTCCAAAGAAGATGGCAGTAGTTCAGCACGTTAACCGTTTCTCGGCAGGTAAATATGGGCTTTAATAAAATAAAGTCTGTCAACAAGTTACTGCGACTTCATATCAACATAGTTCATGCAGAAATGTCTATCGGCCTTCCATACAGCATAGACAGAAACGAAACTTCGGCAGAAAAGTTCAATTACAGGTAATGGGCTTCCATATATATATTGTACCACAGTTATTCTGTATCTGTACATACCTTGAGAGTCAGCTCGCCCATAATAACGTTCCATAGAGATTTCCAAGTAGTTCATTTGGTGTCGCCAGACCACCATATAAGCATTTTCAACTTCAGTTAATACTTGGTGGTAACAAAGCTTCTTTGAAGCTCCCTGATATGACTAATCCTTTACCAACAACTGTCCATTAGGAATCAATTTACAGAGGAATTGTTTCGATGATAGCAGGCCTTCATAGAATCAAATTTCGACGAAGATTGTACAACAACAACAGTTTGTCCACTTTGGTAACTACGGTCTTCGCCAAAATAATTACTCTATCACAATGGTCACTTAAAGAGCCACTCACTGACATCCAACTGTCTCCCGGCTGCCTCGTACAACACAAATCGTTGAATCTGCCACGGAGATAATCAGTTTTAGTCCAGTTTTGCTCCGATAAATCACAATTTTGCTGTTCACATTTCGAGCACAATTCCGCCAAAGGGACCGAATCCTATCTCCCTACGCGCAAGAGCTCCAACCTATGCTGATGAGTCCACGTGGTAGACTCGTAGGCTCACAGAATGTGCGGGCTACACACTCCCCCCTCAAATCTGCTTCGTCCCGGAGCAGACAGTTTCTAACGCGCAAAGATTCTCTGGGCGAGTTTGGTAAACATTCCCTCTCGACGAGGGTGTGCACAGCTGGCTTGCAACTTATGATAAGTAGCCTCACCAAGTCTATCGTACGTGAATCGTGGCGGAGCTTTCACAGTTCTTGCTGAACGCCTCGAAGGAGCAGGTTCTGATGCGGCCTCCTGCTGCACTAATTCAATCACTGGGCTTGGTTCACCCTGTTCCGGTACAGGAATTGTTTCAGACACTTCAGGAGAAGGATCTGTTCTGCTGAGCTCCTCTGTACGATCTGCTTCAACCAATTTTGGTTGTGAATCCTGAAGCTGTCCAGAGTCCGCTGGTTCTGCGATTTCAGATTCCACGGACGGCAGTACAAGTGGTGTAGGGCTGTTTCTGCTTGTATGCTGCTGAATGACCCTTCCTGGGACAAATTCTGGAGCCGTCCCGTTCAAGTTTGACTGACGAATACATGTGTCTGACATGTTCGGAGCAAGAGCCTGAGCTACTGGCAGAAGTAAGGTAAGTTCATTTTCAGACTCTGAACCGGATGAAGAGTCGCTACCCGCTTGCTTCACATATTGTCGGGTATGCGGTCGGCGTTGTTTAGCTGGCGCACGGGGTGAATCATCGTCACGCAGATATCCAATTGGCAGCAACATGTTCCTGTGAAGGGTCCTCACAATTCCTCCACCGGATTCCGGTTTCACACGGTAGACAGGAGCATCGTTGTGGACTCTTTCTTGGACTACATAAACCTCTGGCTTCCACACATTGGCTAACTTGTGCTTGCCTTGTAAGCCAACATTCCTGACCAGAACTCGGTCACCGGCAGAGAATGCATTGCCACGAACTTTTTTGTCGTACCGTTTCTTATTGGATGCACCCGAGTTATCAGATTTGCTGCTCGCCAGCTTGTAAGCATCCCTCAGCTGTTGTTTCAATTGCTGAACATATTGGGCATGATCTTGCTGAGTGATATTATCTGGGGATACTCCAAATGCCAGGTCTAATGGAAGCCTTGCCTCCCTCCCGAACATGAGGACATATGGCGAAAATCCGGTGCTGTCATGTTGGGAACAATTATATGCGTGTACCAACGCAGCTACATGACTACTCCAACGTTCCTTTTTCTCATCCCTCAAAGTACCAAGCATGTTCATTAATGTCCTATTGAAACGTTCAGGTTGTGGATCACCTTGAGGGTGATAGGGCGTTGTATGGGACTTTTTGATGCCCAACGTTCTTGTAAGTTCCTGGATAACCCGACTTTCAAAGTCTCTGCCCTGATCAGAGTGTAAGCGTTGCGGTAGTCCATAGTGAACACTGAAGTTTTCCCATAAGACTTTCGCTACCGTACGGGCCGTTTGATCTCTGGTGGGAATGGCCTGGGCGTATCTTGTAAAGTGGTCTGTAATTACAAGAATGTTTTTGTAGTTCGCCCGATCATTTTCAAGTGACAAAAAGTCCATACACACTAGCTCCATAGGGGAACTTGTCCTGATGTTCACCAGTGGAGCAGCAACCTTGGGCAGTGTCTTTCTAGCGACGCACCTGGGACACTGTTTTATCCATGTTTCAATGTTGGATGCCATCTTCGGCCAATAGAATCGTGCTCTCGCCAGTTGAAGTGTCCTTTCGAATCCAAGGTGTCCAGATTCATCATGCAAAGCAAGCATGGCTTGTTCCCTGAATGGTTCTGGTAAAACAAGTTGAAGGTTTTCATTTCCTAAAGGTGTCTGGATTTTCCTGTATAGCACACCATCCTTTAGCTGGTATTTGTCGAATTCCCTCAGCATAAGTTTCACACCAGGATGGTGAGCATCAGTTGAAACGGGCTTTTTGCCAGCCTGAACTATCTCGACGACAAGCCGAATGTCACTATCTTGTGCTTGATGAAACTTCCAGTCCATGGTACTCAAGTTCGATCCAGCAGTGGCATAGTTCTTTGGAACTGCATCAACACTAGTTGTTAGACACTGCACCATTGGCAGAGTGTTATTTCCATCAAACACATCAGGCTGAGCTGCCCCAGGGCGCAAGTTCGGTGTTGCATAATGGCCCTGGGAGATGGCATTGATGACATCCTTGGGATACACATGATCAGGTTCTCTCAACTGTCCACTGAGTCTGGCTGTGATCTCTTGCAATTTATCAGAGTCTGTTACCTGACCATCGCCATGGGGTCTTCTTGATAATGCATCAGCATCTACATTTGTTGATCCGGGTCGGTAAGAGATGGTCAGGTTGAAATTTGCCAGGGCCGCAAGCCACCGATGGCCTGTTGCATCGAGTTTCGCCGAGCTAAGGACATATGTCAATGGATTGTTATCCGTTAGTACCTTGACGTCGTTGGCAAGGTATAGATAGTCACGGAACTGGTCAGTAACACTCCATTTCAGAGCTAGAAATTCTAGCTTGTGAGCCGGATAGTTCTTTTCTGACTTTGTGAGGCCTCGGCTCGCATAAGCTACTGGTCGAAGCTGGCCATCCTGCTCTTGACATAAAACGCCTCCTAAGCCATCCCTACTAGCGTCCACATGCACAACAAATGGCTTGGTGATATCTGCAAAGGCCAGAACTGGTGCAGTTGTAAGTTTTTCTTTCAGTACTTGGAATGCTTTGTCACATTCTTGTGTCCATAGCTGTCCAAAAGGCTCACTAGCACTCCTAGCATTTGGATCTGGGGGTCTCTTTCGAGGTGGACTCCCTCGCTTTCTGGGGTAGACACATCCAACGGTTAACTGATTCAGGGGTTTTGCTATAGCAGAAAAGTTACCAATGAACCTCCTATAGTAACCGGCGAATCCCAAAAATGACCGAAGTTCCTTTACATTCGTCGGCTGGGGCCAGGTCTGGAGGGCACTGATTTTATCCGGATCCGTATGAACTCCGCTCTTCGACACAATATGTCCGAGGTACTTCACTGACGTACAACATAGCTGACATTTTTCAGGGGACACTTTGAGTCCATAGGCAGCCAATCGATCCAGTACGTGCATGAGCCGGGTTTCCATCCCTTCCAGACTAGAAGAGAATACAATCAAGTCGTCCATATACACCAGGACTTCTTTCATGTTGATGCCTGACATGCATTGCTCCATAAGTCTTTGGAAAGTTGCAGGTGCCCCTTTGATCCCCTGAGGCATACGCTGAAACTCGTAGAAACCGAGAGGACAAGTGAATGCTGTCTTGATTCTATCCTCTTCCTTCATAGGAATCTGGTAGAATCCGGATTTCAGATCTATCACAGTAAACCAGCTAGAACCGTTGAGGCAGTCAATGGCTTCTTGAATAAGTGGAACTGCATACTGATCAGGGATAGTGCGAGAGTTTAGAGTTCTGTAGTCAACACACAGCCTAAGATCTTTGTTCTTTTTTCGGACCAATACAATTGGTGACGCATAGGGGCTCTTGGATTCTTTGATTACCCCAATGTCCATCAACTCTTGCAAATGGCGTCGTAAATCATCTAAGTCTGCTGGTGCAATCCTTCTGGACCGCTCTCTGAATGGAGTATCGTCCGATAGATTAATGCTGTGAACTAGTTGGTCTGTCAGACCAAGATCCCAGTCGCCCTTGGAAAAGACCTGCGCTCTGTCTTTCATTTTGGAGGAGATTCTCTGTTTCCATTCTTGTGATACAGGACCCCATTTGAACGGCAACTTGGCAAACCAGTCATCACTTTCGTCAGACGTTGCATGAGATGGTTTCTCAACAGTAGCAGTATTGCTGCTGGCTGCGCAAGATTCACTAGCGGTAAACTGCGATGGGTCAAAGCTCTTGTGCCATTCAGGGATCGTGATGTCAGCAATCACTCTATTTGCAGGGACGGTGACTGCATGGTCAGAGCTGTTGACTAGCTCTACTTTGACTTTGTACCACTGTTTACCTGGCACTTCTGTCAGGTAGCTCACTACAGAAATTCCAACTGGCAGATCGCTGCTAGGAATATCGATCAGTACAACTTTCTTCTTGGCTAGTTTTTGGCGCACAATCCCAGTAACTTTGCGAGACTGTCCCGGTGGTAAGGTAACAGAGTTTTTCAGCTTAGCCACAGCAACGGTGCCATCATCATTGGCACTTTTCTTTGCCTCAACGTCCTTGTACGCCATAGCGCATACTGGGTGAATGTTCAGTCTTTGCAAATATTTCTCCCCGGCAACTTTCTTACAGGCGTTATAGCAGTCACGAAAAATGCCTGCACTGGTTCCGATGATAACAGGGCATGAGCTGGCTCTCCTTCCATCTGGAATGACCAGCGCGGTGGTTTCAAACGAACTTTCAATACCACTGAAACTTTTGTGAAACCCTAAGTTGAGCTGTGTCCATCCAAGGTAAGGCATCTGTCCGTCGCCACCATGCCAAAGACGAAGGTCTTCCATAGGATGCAGATCTCTGTTTAATTTCCTGAAAAAGCTCTCTACAACTATGGTAACCTGGGAACCGCTGTCCAAGAGGCATCTTGCCTCGTGGCCATCAACAAAGCAGTTTTCCAATATATGGTCTCCAACTAAGCCTTCGGGTATATCTGTCCCGGGCACCAAAGTTACGGGTTTTTCCTGTTTTGGGGCTAGTGGTTCTCGGGCTCCTGGCTGCCCCGCTGCCGGCGCCCTCTGCCGTTTCCCTGAGAGAATATGTGCTCAAGCAACTTCCTATTAACGGTCTCATAGTCAGCTGGGTTGTTACAGACCCGCTTCATGTGTCCGAGTAACCCGCAGTTGAAACAAAAGTTCATTCTTCCACCATTGCTGGGTCTCCCGCCTTGACGATATGGGTAACCAATGTCTTGAGCAGGTGGTTCTGGGGGATTAGTCGGCCATTGTTCATGTTTTCTCTCATGCTTTGCATTCTGCCTATCCACGTCAGAGCGCAGCTGGCGATTTTCAGCCTCCAACTGACCGACTTTATTCTGCCATCTTTGCCACTTCTTGACATCTGCATTATCGTCACGTTCAGTTGTATCAGCTGAGTGAGCTAGAAATGTAGCTTTGGGAGCTTTGCTTGATTTCCCTCCTTTGGCTCGGCTAGTGGACTTGACTTCAAGTTCACGCTCTTGTTTTCTCACCATATTTAGCAATGTCAGGTAGGTAGGTGGGTCAGCTAGTTGATCCCTCAAATGTAGACTAACCAATAGCAGTTCGTCATATAATACACCCTTGATGAACTGTCCCAGTCGAATACGATTAACTTCGTCAACAGAGATGGCTTTCTTCAGGACTGCTAGCCTGATAGTTCCCTGAAGTCTGGTCAGAAAAGTTGACGGCAGTTCTCCTTCAAGTTGACACATACTGTGAAGGCGGATGAATAACTCCTCACCAGTTTCTGTACTCCCATAAGCCATGTCAAGGGCTATCAGGTAGTCTTTTGATGTCGCTCGGGGTTTCTCCTGTTTCAAATCATTGATAACATCAAGAGCAGGAGAGCGCAGTGACTCTCGGATCCTTTTCCGTTTCTCGACATCATCCAAGCCAGCCCATTCATCCCACTGGCCTTCAAGTTGAGCAATCCAGGTCTCGTAGGGTTCCTCATCCTTTGCCGGGCTACTTTTTCCCGAGAAAAATCGAAGTTTCCGGTAGTTAGCGGCCAGAGTACATTTGGTTAGAATGGTCGGCAAATCCTCGCTGTCAGTCCGATGGCCATGGCTGTTTGCAGATAGAGGAAAGGTGTCACGTACAGAATCCTCCCATCCATTTTCTGTCTGTAGCTCACGTACAGACAGTCTCTCGCTGGTTCCAATTCGTCTCCCAAAACCAACGTTAGGCCAGACGACAGCTAGACTAACCTCTTCCTCACCCAATTCAAGTCGAATGGTTTCATTCGGCACCATCCATCGGCTGATACTTTGATCAAACACACAGAGCAACAAGGTCATTTCATTCCTCTCGATAATATCCTCACGTCTGACCACTTCCTCCAAATTCCGGAATTTTGAAGTTAGTGAAGACAACAGAGCTCTCGTAGGCAGGTATGTTACATCACCCGCAAGTAACAGAGTTCTTTGAAGGAGAAAATCCTCTTTCTTACACCAGTCTCGAGCATAATGTTGCAGAGGTGTGAGAGACATGGTGGAAAATTCAGGGGTGGCTCTCTAAGTGAATTGACTGATTCAATAAGAGTTTTGGGCATATACAAAACAGTGCAATGATATAGGAATGTTGTAAAAGGACATTCAGTGAAATGTATATAAAACTACATTCATCAGCATACACAGTAATAAGCATGAAAAATCACAGTAAAACAAAAATATTGGCATGTGAGCAGATTGACAAACTGTACAGAAATTAAAATCCTGGCAAGCTCGCCATTTGTAACCCAGGCTTTCGGTGCAGTAATTAATCAAGCTCAACAATGACATACAATGAAAGAAATCGAACAGTTTATTACAACAGGAAAAGAAAATGGCTCATGAGCAATAAAAAAAAGCAATGAGAGACAACACAATGACATGTGAGAGTGTATAGGCCTACAGTATCTATGCAGGTACGGAGCAGCTGCTGATGATCCTCCTCACTGGAACTACACAATGCGTCACGATAATCCGCCAACCTTTTGGTCTACACACGCCGATGCACACCCAACAGGCTTTCGTGGCTCGATATCACACGCAATTAGTGAATCAAACAGACCTCCATATAAGTAGCATTTGTGTTTATCAACAGAACAGGCTTCCGTAGAAATAGCACTAGCGAATGTAAGAGTAACAGGCTTCCGTAGGAACCGCCAATGTGGATATAACAGACTTCCGTAGAAATAGCACTCGCGAATGTAGAAGCAACAGGCTTCCGTAGGAATAGTACACGCGAATATAGATGTAACAGGCTTCCGTAGGAATAGCACTCGCGAATATAGATGTAACAGGCTTCCGTAGGAATAGCACTCGCGAATATAGGAGCAACAGGCTTCCGTAGGAATCGCTCCCGCGAATCACACGATTCTCCTAAGGAAATATAATATCACCAATATGAATCACAATAAAGCACTCAGTCTTCTGTCGTCCAAAGAAGATGGCAGTAGTTCAGCACGTTAACCGTTTCTCGGCAGGTAAATATGGGCTTTAATAAAATAAAGTCTGTCAACAAGTTACTGCGACTTCATATCAACATAGTTCATGCAGAAATGTCTATCGGCCTTCCATACAGCATAGACAGAAACGAAACTTCGGCAGAAAAGTTCAATTACAGGTAATGGGCTTCCATATATATATTGTACCACAGTTATTCTGTATCTGTACATACCTTGAGAGTCAGCTCGCCCATAATAACGTTCCATAGAGATTTCCAAGTAGTTCATTTGGTGTCGCCAGACCACCATATAAGCATTTTCAACTTCAGTTAATACTTGGTGGTAACAAAGCTTCTTTGAAGCTCCCTGATATGACTAATCCTTTACCAACAACTGTCCATTAGGAATCAATTTACAGAGGAATTGTTTCGATGATAGCAGGCCTTCATAGAATCAAATTTCGACGAAGATTGTACAACAACAACAGTTTGTCCACTTTGGTAACTACGGTCTTCGCCAAAATAATTACTCTATCACAATGGTCACTTAAAGAGCCACTCACTGACATCCAACTGTCTCCCGGCTGCCTCGTACAACACAAATCGTTGAATCTGCCACGGAGATAATCAGTTTTAGTCCAGTTTTGCTCCGATAAATCACAATTTTGCTGTTCACATTTCGAGCACAATTCCGCCAAAGGGACCGAATCCTATCTCCCTACGCGCAAGAGCTCCAACCTATGCTGATGAGTCCACGTGGTAGACTCGTAGGCTCACAGAATGTGCGGGTTACACATTGATGTTGTGTTCTTCTAGGCGTTTCAGAACAAGTGCTAGAGTTCTGTTGTGGTCGTGAACATCCTTGCCTGCCACTAAAATATCATCCTGATAGCACTGGACATTGTCAATGCCCTGCAGTACTTGATCCATGGCATTCTGAAAAATGGCAGATGCTGAGGATACCCCAAAACTCAATTTATTGTATCTGTAGAGCCCCTTGTGTGTATTTATTGTCAGATATACCTTGGACTGCTCATCCAACTCTAACTGTTGGTATGCGCTGGTTAAATCTAACTTTGTAAAAACCGTACCCCCAGCCAGTGTTGAGAATAAATCTTGGACTGTTGGAAGGGGGTATTGCTCTACATCAAGGCATTTGTTAACTGTGGATTTGTAGTCTCCGCATATACGGATTTGGCCATCGGCTTTAGGCACAACTACAATGGGAGATGCCCAATCACTGTGGGATACCTTTGAAATAGTTCCCTCTTTCTCAAGTTTGTCTAACTCGGTTTCCACTTTCTCTTTGAGTGCATAAGGCACAGGCCGGGCTTTGCGAAAAATAGGATTACAATCCTTTTGGACCTTGATTGTGGCCTTATGCCCATTTATGGTGCCTACCCCCTCACTAAAGACCCCTGGAAATTCTCTAACTATGTCAGGGAGGGCCCCATCCTTTTCCTATACATGGAAAATTTTAGACCAATCAAGGGTGATGATGGACAACCAGTCCCTACCTATCAATGCTGGACTATCATTGCAATCGATGACATATAGTGGGAGGTTGTCATGCACTGACCCATTATATTGAACATCAACAGAAATTTTGCCAAGTATGGGCAATTTTCCCCCTGTATAGGTTTGCAGCCTAATGCTAGCTTTTTCTAGAGGCACAGTGTGAAAACTTTCTCTATACTTGCTAACAGGTCGAATTGACACTGCAGCTTCAGTGTCAATTTCCATCTCCAGTGGAGCTCCACTGACAGACATTTCTACGACATGATGTTTACTGTTGTTATCATCCATACTATGTATGGTGAACAGGTTGAATGTCTCAAAGTCAGAGTTAAGGGTGTCAATCCCTTGATCCTCTTCATGGTCTTGTTGATGGAGGCACTTGACTTGAGCAAAAGATCGGGTTTTCGTTGATTGCTCATGGGGCTTCCGCTTTGGACATTTGGCATGGGCGTGGCCTTTACCTTTACAGATGTTGCATGATCTCTCTTTGAACCAGCATTTTTCATGGGGATGATTGTTTTTTCCCCACCGGAAACACGGCTTTCTAGTGACTTCAATTTTGTTGACCGGTTGTGAACTGAGTTGTTTCGCCTGTTGATCAGCAGCTTCCACTGCTGTGGCTATGTCTATGGCCTTTTTCAGTGTCAAGTCCTCTGCCAACAGCTTACGTTGTATCTGGGGGGACAACAAACCACATACCAGACGATCTCTGAGGGCTTCCTGCAAGAATTCCCCAAAGTTGCAGGAATCAGCCAATCTACGAAGCTCAGCCACAAACTGAGAAACAGTTTCACCCTCTTGTTGTGTTCTCTTATTAAAGTGAAAGCGTTCTGCAATAACCAAGGGCTTTGGATGAATATGTTCCTTGAGAATATTACACAATTCTTCAAATGTTTTACTGTCAGGTTTTTCTGGGGCGATCAAACTTTTAAGTAGACCATAAGACTTCCCTCCGATGACAGTCAAGAATATAGCTCTGCGCTTGGCTTGTTTTCCAGGCCCTGTAATTTCATTAGCTATGAAGAATTGTTCTAACCTTTCTACATACTCTGGCCAGTCTTGGCCCTCCTTGTACTCGTCTATCTTTCCAAGTGTCGTCATGGTTATTGTACTGGTGTTGTTGTTGTTGTAGAGCTAAAATAGTTCAAGTTCAATTTGTCGTTGACAACTGAGACCACCAGTCTTCGATTCTGGGTTGAGATTGCGGTACTGTAACTTGTGTAACTTTTCACAAAGTTTTGGATCCCATCCTCGTCGCCAGTGTAGTATATTTAGTACCAAACGAGGTTTGAATGACAACACATGAACAACTTGATTCAGCCATGTATTCCCAGAATGACCTTCCTTTTATTCCTCCGATACAGAAGAGTTCCATTCCACAAATTCATGGTGTAGGGGAGATAACTCTATACCACAACAGTACTCTGGACTGTCCGAAGACGCTTAGGAATAGAGCAGAACGAATGAATGATCATTTCACACGAACAAGAGCGAACATGGTCGAGGATGCGTTTGATACACTTAAAATAGCATAGGCGAATTGTAACCGCACCCATCGCGAATGCCACAGCTTTGTTGCCATGTGATGACGTAGGGGATAAATAAAATGTGTAATACACAAAATGCTTGTTGTGTAAACGCAACATGCTCGTTGCTGTTGTTGCTGTTAATCCTTCTTTCTCTCATTCGATTGCGTCAAGGCGATAAGACATTAGATGCTAGATTTAGTTGGGTGTATGAGTGTAGGGATCTTACTCCCCATCATTAGAGCCGTGCGCTGGGCACGATTCACTCAGTGACTCACTCATTTGTACCTAACCCCATCATTCTAGTCTAGTCACATCTAGTTCTGTAACTCCGATAACATGCAGGAGTTAGTAACTTGTCAGGCTAGACTCATCATGCCCTATTGAGCGCAACCTATCGCCCGCGCTAACCCACAACCCTTGTAAAAAATGGTGTAGTGACCGCCATTGCTGGCGACAGGTCTTGTAATATCCATTATTTCGAATTTTGTCCAGAATACCATTTTGCATCCACCTCCCAGTAACCTGGCCCAAAGAACCCTCGACGAACGCTTCAATACGAGGCCCTGCACAACCCATGTGGACCTAAGATGGTTTATCTAGACCCATTTGACTAGATGTAAAGTCCATTTTCCGGATATTCGCCGAGATCTGCGGCCATTTCCGAAGTCCTACTTTTCACGTCACTGGAAGTGACCTATTCAAGTGGTCATCGTGACTGAAGGCCAAGGGTTGGAGGTCAGATACGCCAGATTTCCCAACCACGAATGCTAAAAGATTTCACCTTTCTATACAACTGGTGGATAGGTCAAAACACTGGACGGGCTGACAATCACAATAAGGGCTCTCAATTTGTAACTCCGTATTTTGGAATTTGCCATTCCGGTTTGCACAAATAGTCTCCAACAGCAACAGCAAGTCTCGCATTGTCCCTTTGGCACAGTAGCAGTATCGTCATACCGGGTATCGAAAAAGAGATCGCATCGTGTAGAGCCTCAAGAATTATCAAATGAAGAACAGTTGAGTGAGGTAAATTGAAATACAATGCTCTAGAAACTGGTGACGGGACCAACAGGTTTCATTGTGTTGAGGAAATACTGAAAGGTATATCTAAATCGTGTTTTGTTGTCAGATCCTTCCGATTTTATTACCCATTTTTTTCAGATATATTTATACTGTTTGCGAATGAATGTGATATGATGCTCATAGAGCTCGAATTTTGGCTGGTGACAACGACAACATGAATATGATGTGCACAGTAGGAGTGTCAATTCAGACTGGCAAGGTATATATATGCGGTGGACGTAAATGTACTTGGATGAGAAGTGGACAGACTAGCGGCGTGAACTCGGCACTCGGATTAGTTCCGCCGGGTATTATTCAACTGGAACTAAAATTTGTGAATATTTTTTTTTCGCTACCATTCGTGCATTAAATAAGGTCATGTCAGCCTTAAGGATCCCAAACATGGGCCCCATATTTCACTACCATAAATCAGGATAGGTTGGATCAGGGTCTTAAATGGATTCATACATGTAATGGGTGAAGGGTTATGGCTATAAACAGTGAATGGAACAAATGATGTATTGCTTTAAGTCCCTTGTTTTTCAACTCTGATAAGCTTTCATTAAAATTCCCTCTATCGTTGATACAATGTAACTAATCCTAAATAGGGGCCTACCTATATTTGCGGACTATTGAAAGTGGCTTCCTGTTAAAAGTGAAGCTATGTGTGGGCGAATTTGTGTGTCTTTTACTGAACACCATTATTTTAGATTTGTCCGAATTAATAGGTAGACTAGCTGTTAACATGAAAATTGATGAACGCCGTTTAGAGAGTGTTGCAAGCCAAGCTCAGTTTCTGAGAAAATGACTAGATCATCTGCGAATAGCAAATGGGAGATAGGGACGTTATGGAGTAGTCGTGGACAGGATGCCGAACTGTTAAGGTATCATCAATGAAGATATTAAAAAGTGTGGGCGATAAATTGCAGCCTTGCCTCACGCCTCTAGTGGGAGTGAAAGCAGGGGACAAACCTTGAGTTGTTGATACTTGATATGTAGTATTTTTATACAAAGAATATAGCAAGCTTAACAGCTTCCGTTATTCCAAATGAGGTAAGTTTCCGTAATAATATTGAGTGATCACTATCAAAAGCTTTATGCGAAAATCAATAAAAGCCACAAATACTTTCTTGTTATTGGCAAGGTAAGAGTCTACAATGGATTTGACTATGAACAGGTTATCTGTAGTTCTGTGTTCAGCTCTGAAACCGCCTTGGACTGAGGCACTCATGTCGATCAAGGTGATCTACAAGTCGTCTATTCAATATTTTAGTAAACACTTTCCTGAGGGTGGAGCTCAAGGCTATCCCACGGTAATTGTCTGGATTTGTGCGGTCTCCCTTTTTATGAAGTGGGGTAACTGTAGACAAAGCCCAAAAAGAAGGAAATTCTCCACTGGACAGAATTAGATTAAATATAAAAATGGTCAACTTTTAGCGGATTATAGTTTTTAGGAGTTTAGGACTTTCTAGATTTTAGGGTCTTAATTGCAGTTCTAAGTTCTACTATTGTTATAGGTGCAATGAGTTCTGCATCAATTTGTAAAGGAATTATATTAGGAAATTCCAGGTTTCCATTAGAACCTACCTACCTGACGAAAATGTTCATAGCATTCGTCAGGGTCTAATTGATTTGTACTGCTAGTTGTGCGAAGCTGATTAACAAGGTGCCAATATTCTTTAGGATTGCTATCTTGTGAATCATCAAGTTTTGACAGCAGTTTTTTGAAAAAAGTTCTCTCTTTGAATTTAACAAATCTTTTGTATATTATTTTGGCACTATATAATGCATGTATAGCTTGTGGAGAATGTGGGTGGGTTTTCATGTATTTCAAAGCTTTCATCATAGTTTTTATCGGGTTTACCAAGGGTAAACCCTATATTAGTATCACTTTTCAGATTTTATTTCTTTTTTCTTCTGCACATGTGTAGTTTTGATCTCCTGCCCGGAGACTGTTCTCATTTGATGCCCCTTAGAGCATTCACAACAGGCCTCGCACAAGCCATGCAATTCCAGGCGCTAAGAGTAATGGAATTTCGTTGAAAGGACATGGAAAGTCAGAGGAAATATATGTACAGAGTCCGGGGAAAATGAGTGGAAAAAGCTAAGTTATTCTCTGAAGTTCAGCGAAATTTGTTGCGGAATAAAAATCCAAACAGCCGTGAAACGTGTTTGCTGGTGACCGAATTTCGCCAGATTGGAACGAGGTCAGACAGCTCATTTACCTATTTTGTGTAGCCCATTGGTTGAACTAAACTCGTGACTGTTTCCCGCTGAATTAATATTCATATTCTGTGACGTGTATTGGTCGAGGTCATAATGTCGACAGCTGATTGGCTCACGCTCTTGACATCTATACTAATTTACGTATCCAGAACGCAAAATGGTACATCTTCAGAAAATTTATGACCTAGGCCTATCCCAAAGTTCACAAGATCATTATTGTTTAGCATCATCAGATAAACAAGAATAGTACGATCAGACAACATGCAGGCGAAAATACTGTATAATTGACGTAATTCGTTGTTTTCCGCGTTTCAATGGTTGATCTTCAATGCATAATGTAGGTCAACTAAATTTATAATGTCTGCTGCTTTAAACGAGTAGGCCTACAAGTACGTTCAGTTTTATTTTTTTAACGACAAAACTTGTATAATGTTAGCAACAAAAGTACATATCATCGGGCGTATGAACAGTACTATGTATTGAATGAAGAACAGAAATGCTGCAAATGCCCTGACCTGATCATGTACATGTAACGCTAAGAACCTTGGAATAGGTCATAAATTTCCCGAAGATGTACCGTCTTGCATCCAGAACAGTCCCATTTGAACTGGTCAAATTGCAGTCACCATTGTTCGTTGGTTTGGAATTTAGCTTTGGGCTAATTTTGCCGATGCCGGGAAAATGCAAATTTAGTGAACATTGGCTGAGAATGGATGATTATAACTGTGGTTGTCCCGTCACGGTGAGAGGACAGCAACGTACACAATATGTCAAACAAATGTGGATCTGTCCAATATGGACGATGGTCGGAGCCATACAAAGATTACAGGGTACACATTACGCATGGACAGAAAAATCAGGGCGGACAGCACATGAACA
The DNA here is from genome assembly GCA_036873755.1 of Hanleya hanleyi. NCBI lineage: Eukaryota > Metazoa > Mollusca > Polyplacophora > Lepidopleurida > Hanleyidae > Hanleya > Hanleya hanleyi. Next base: position 211,743 of record JAVTVY010049457.1, read on the forward strand.
TACCGGCATTTCTGACTATGCCCGAGCTTCAACTTCTACCTCGAACGGTGAGACGACCAATACCCTGCACGACCGTGGCCATATGCCAACATCTGCCGGAGATCATCGCGAGGGTATTTCTGGCATTCTTTCAACAAATTAGACATTGGAACCGGAAATAGTGTGGTGTTTGAAACAAATACAGTCACACTGATATAGATAGACTGTCTTTCAATATGAGGTCAGACATGGACGATGGCTGAGTTATGAATGTCTGATCTAGAACTTGTATGAAAAGCGTTGTTTAGAGGTCACGGAAATTTCAAAAATTGGTCATAGAAAAGTCATGGAATTTTGAACCTCTGAAGGCGCACGAACCCTGTCATAAAAAAAATACCGTTCTTCTCTCTGACAGTCATATACACGGTGGCTTGTGCATTGAACGTGATAATTGGGAGATTATCGCAGTAAATTTTATCTTTCCAATTTCTTTTAAAAGTTGCCTTTATCTGGTAGCATTTGTTACGGCGAGACGGATAGTCATTCTCCACGGTCCAGCGACAACCGATCCTATCTGGCTATTATGTGGGGCTGATGCCAGGAAGTCACTGCGCCACAAAGCAATAGCAGGATAACCAGCGAGTAATATAGGACCAGTACTTATTGTCCCATCAGTTTTTTTAGTCACTCTTTCAAATGCAAGAACTCGAAATTGGTACATGATATATAGATCTGAAACTTCAACTTTACACACATATTCTTGAGGCTGTTCTATAACTATATGGCACTTTATGAATTATTATTACGAATATGAATTTTAATATTTTTGAATATTTTTTAATCTTTGGTAAGCTACCTTACAGCAAAAGTTATGATTCATATATAGTGCAAGATCACAAAGATGATCTTCACTTTAGATAGGGAATCGTCCTCAATGCGTTTTTGATACACACAGCTGGTGGGGCTAAGTTTTGTCTAAAAAGCACCAAATTGACCATTTGAATAGATAAAGAATAATCAAGACCCACAGACAAACACAACCAGACTTACAGTGGTTCAAACCTGCCGTATTTTGCACTTTTAGGTGCATTTACAGTCGACATTTTCTCTCCAAAATTCTCGTTGCAAAATTATGACACCTTTAACCAAAATCATATTTAGACTTATTTGTTGGTCAAAATAGCTAAAATTGGTTTTGGTTAAAGGTGTCCTATTTTTGTAACAAGAGAAAATCCACACCGAAAAGTGCCTAAAAATACGAAAACTTACCAACTTTAGTGAGCCATAAATCCGTTTTCGTGCATCTGCAGTCCTTCATTATTTCGGGTCTTATAATTCAGCATGAAGGCTGTACAAAAAAGTCCATTTCATATCCCTTTGATAAAAGTGAAAGTTTGGCCCTTCAAACTGAACAGCTTGAGGACGATTCCGTATGTCAAGCGAACACCACCATTCTTCCCAAATATGACACTAATAAACTCCTCTGATGCAAGTAAACCCGATATCAGTACTTTAAGTACTTTGATTTATGTTCTGCACAGTCTTGATCAAATCATTTTCGTTTTTTTTTATGTTTTCTTAGAACTACGAACCCTGAATTGTTGTAGTGAACGTGATGCAACACTATTGAGTATATGTTGCATATCATGTACAGCAATATTGACACTATCTTGATGAAGTGTATCTGGTTTCATAATGAAGTTATTTAGAGAGGTGGCTATGTCTGAGTGAGATAAAGCATTAACTGATCAAGTATGACTACCGTGGCACTAACAGAGGATTCCGGGTCGTCGACCACCAGATGCGAACGTACACCCAGAAACGAGATGCCTTCACATTTTTCTACCCGAAACGGAAAGTCCTTCCCGACGGAGTCAGTACTATCTACCTGGACTTGTGAAACTATGACTTTTGATATAACCAGTTAAACTATAACTGTAAAAATAACGTACACGATAACAGTAAAATTCGGGATGGCCGAGTGGTCTAAGGCACCTGTTAACGGTTTGCCAGTCTGCGCAATGCAGGTCGTGGGTTCGAACCCTACTCCTGACAGTTTTTACAACCCTATACTGTATTCTTTGTAACTCTACTGTATTGTTCACATTCTTTATTCATTCTTGTTCACCTGAATATAAAAAAAGTCAAAACGTCAAACGAATTTTTTATTGAACATCAATGAACGTCAGAATAAACAATAAGAACACCGCACAGTGGAAATTAAGACAACAAGAGAAATGGGGCATGAACATTGAAACGAGAGGCAGCCCAGTCGTACACTAAGACATCACGGTCTTCGGCTTGAGAATAATCATCCAACATCTGTACAATCGTTTGCATAGAATGTCCTCTACTCCGGTGAGTGAGATAAAACACACAGTACTGTCCGCATACACTACTCAAGGGTCCTTGTAATGTTTTAGTATTCCAACGCCAGACTGTAGTAGGTTCGTCCATGAACTGGGTCAAATCGGAATGTATGGGTGCAAGTCCATAGGAATCAAATTATTCTCCTTGGCCCAGGGCGTCCACGCATACAGCCACCCAATGTTCACCCGGTCGAGTACGAGGGTCTGTATTCAGGATCTAGGCCGCAGGGGTGGATGGGGTGGGAAAGACATTGCGTGGAAACATACCTCGAAAGGGTACCCGGGGATCCCGCTGGAGTATGTCGATGAGCTGCTCTGTATCAATGACTCTAGCTGGCGTAGTCACACAGGACGTTTCTTTGCTGGTCCACTGTGATGACGTTATCAAACTTGGCGTAGCAAATCACGTTAATGGTATGGGGTAGAGCTAGAGAAACGCAGTTTCAACCGAAAGTTTCCTTTCTCGAGCAAGGTCAGTTGATGATCGTGTTCCAAGGTAGGGGTGAGGACGAAGGCGAACAAAGTGTACCCACGGGCAAAGTCTCGTCGACTGATGGTATTTCCTTCGTCCTGATTGTTTTGTTCTGTGGCTGTAAACAGGTTCAGGTAGCTCCGCACATAGTGATGGTTACCAAAATCTGGTTGTAACGGACGGGCTGGGATTTAATGGCCAGCCACGTGCAGTGCCACCAAGTTGATGTTGAAATGTTGAAAGTGGAACGGATTCTCACCCAAGGTCCCATTGAAGCTGGTGTTGGTGACACAGGCCAGGGTAAGACGTTTAGGCAGTTCTCATAGAAATAAATTTTCACGATTGGCCATCATCGTACCCGCTGGCACAGAGAACACGTTGTTCTGTACGCGTTGGACGGGGTACAGGGCTGGTTTTTTCGATAAGGCTCCCCAGTATGTTTCCCAACCCGTGACCTTGTTGCGTGCACCGCTAAAGACCGGACCTCCACCTCCCGTTTGTTTCTTGTAATAGTCGGCATAGCTGGCCGTATGGCACTGTCAGCACCACTTTCCCTCGTTCGAATGCCACCGGGCGTCCCGTGTCATCTCTTATATCCACCGTGATCGTGTTGATATCGGTGTGTCGTACGGGTAGGTAGAGTAGATGGTTGAAACTCTGGGTGATTTGATCTCCATACTTCTTCTTCACCCGTAACAGAGGTGTGTTGCCATCTCCGACAATGTGGTTGTCGACCACGTCCGACTAGACGTAGAGTCCGTACATACCCTCTTTCATATCCATCGCAATTTCGGCTCTGTCGGTGCTTGGACCCGAATAGACCGGAGGAAGGAGACCTAACATTTGCTGTTGGCTAGGACTGAGTTCGACACTCACGTTGGGGCTGAGAAGGAGACAGGCCTTGTCGGTATGTGTGTTGTAATCGAAGTCCACATGATTTTTGAAGGGATAGGATTTGATGGGTTTTGAAGTATTCGTCACCACCCGTAGAGACTTATAATGCATCAGTGTTCTCAATCCCTCTATGAACTCTTTGGGGGTATCGTATTGGCCTTCGGGTAGGGTCAGCCGCGTTACTTTGCCTTCGTAAGTCACCTCGTACCGCACGTCCTTGTCTCGCACGTTGTACCACGAGTAAGTGTATTGAATATCCATGAGTCCACGTTCCCACCGTCCAGGTAAATGCAACGGTTGCGGTAACTGGGTCACGTACTTGGACAAGGTGTTGTCAGGAAACACATCGAGCGAACTGTTACTGGGCAACGTGAGGTAAAACATGACGACTGAGCTTTTCTGCTTCCGCGCCCGGCTTTAATAGGGGTCCCAGGTCTTGGGTGGTTGTAGCCGTCGTCGTGATCGTCACGGTGTGGCCGTCCTTGGTCGCGTCATAGATGTCGAATAGGGGTGAAAAGAACGTGCCCGCAATGAGGGTGTTTTGGGAGGTGTCTGTGGTTGCCACTCACGTCGAGGGTTCGCCGATTGCATCCAGGTCCAGCGTTGAGGATTCCCCATCAATTATCGAGGGACGTGTGTGTCTTTCAACGCCCCAGCAGAGGCTTCCCAACCCGTTGGATTAGAGTGTTTGCGAGGATGCTGCCACCATGGATCCATGCACATTAGTTATTGGGTGTTTTGGGCTAAGCGTTCAGAGGTCCACCACCATTGTCACGGATTCCACCGAGGGTCGTAGTACGGGGGGTACCCTTGCCGTGGTATTCGTGGTACAAGACCTACTACAGGGTGACGTAGAGGGGGAATGACGGGTGTGGGTGAGATGGCAGGTAGGTTGAAACAGGATATCAGGTACGCCAAATCATAGAAGACACCCCCAAACAAGACACCAAGAAGCGCTAGTATACACATGGCATTACCAACTTGTCCTTTTCGAGTACGCAGTAATAAAGGAAGTTGGGCACTATCCATGTTACAGCCCTAGACTGAAGGCTGTAGGGGTGCACTCCAGGGATTCTTCCATTCGGCATGGAATAGACTATGGGTCCGTTTTTCGGCCACCAGTTGTCGTAAAACCTTCAGCCCAAATCACTCATATGTATATATTTTCTGAAATAGCATGATGAAACTATTATTTTAATATATAACACTGCTATGTTATAGAAAAATTAAACTCGAACATTCTCCTCCATGCTTGCTTCATTTTTCCTAGAAAATCCCTTAAAACTGTCGAAAAATGGTCAAATTCAGCTCAATTTCCAGAAAAATCTGTAAGAGCGATTTCAATTATAAAACTTCTTACTCACGTTCCCTAGTCCGGTCTCAACTTAAAAAGGCAAACAAAAGTGGGTGTCAACCTGCCTGTTTTTTGTCAGATTTTCTTCCCGTAAATGAGTCCCGATTTTTAGGCACACCCAAGGGGCATAACTGAGGCAGGACAAACTTTACTCTATGATCCCGATCAGCGTGTAGACGAAGCCAGCACTCGATTTGTACGTACTCGTTTGCAGCTTTGATAATGCTGAATAGGATGGTACTATAGATATAAGCTATTAAGAAGACAAGAAGAATTATGATGTAGCAGAACAAGGGAAGTCCATCGTATTATCAAATTAGACCGGGGCCATTACTACGAATCTGTGGAGGGCCACCTTAAGGGGCAGGGTGTTTTTTTCGAAATTAATTATTCACATTTATCGTAATCTGGGAGTGTTTGCGAGTATGGCGGTATACAATACTTGCCAGTTATACATATTATTGTGGGAAATCCGACTGATAACTTTCCCCCCCTACCTCATCTTTGTTTTGATCACTTTTGCCAACTCTAGCAGGATTTTCGATAACAAAACTCAAAATTAACCCATTTACTCTTAATAATGGACATTCATTCGGCAATATGAAGGCCGTGGTTGCTTTTCCGCTTTCCAATGATAGCAGGAACGCGGGGAAATGCAAATAAGAGATGCAACCAAGTCAAATTATTGGTAATTTTGCCCTAAACTTTCTCCTAGAAACATGGGAAATACTTCAGAAACTTGAGAAATAATTCGTAAAACCTCAATAATATACATCCATTCCATCCTTTATGGACTGTAAATGGATTCTCTTGTAAAGCAAATTTACACTGGCAAATTTATATCATTCTGATAGGACCTCGTTCTGCCATAATATCCACCAAAATCTCATTCGAGAGGGAGATAACTCCTGTATGGAATACAGTATGCAATAACCTCAATAGTATACTAATGGACACACTGTGGATTATTTTAATCGAACTCCTGGTCTTTTTCCCACCTGCTTCCGAAAATAACGCTTCAGGTGTAACTAGGCAGTCAAAATTAAACAATCTGGCGTAATGACACATCTCCGCTCCGTAACGGAGTCTACATTGAGATAATACATAGACTCCACTATTATTCCTTAAAGGGTGCACTCCAGGGATTCTTCCATTCGGCATGGAATAGACTGGGTCCGTTTTTCGGCCACCCATTGTCGTAAAACCTTCAACCCAAATCACTTATATGTATATATTTTCTGAAAGAGCATGATGAAACTATTATTTTAATATATAACACTGCTATGTTATAGAAAAATTAAACTCGAACATTCTCCTCCATGCTTGCTTCATTTTTCCTAGAAACCCCTTTAAAATGTCGAAAAATGGTCAAATTCGGCTCAATTTCCAGACAAATCTGTCAGAGCGATTTCAATTAAACTTCTTACTCACGTTCCCTGGTCCGGTCTCAACTTAAAAAGGCAAACAAAAGTGGGCATAACTGAGGCAGGACAAACTTTACTCCATGATCCCGATCAGCGTGTAGACGAAGCCAGCACTCGATTTGTACGTACTCGTTTGCTGCTTTGATAATGCTGAATAGGATGGTATTATACATGTAGATATAAGCTATTAAGAAGACAAGAACAATTATGATGTAGCAGAACAAGGGCAGTCTATCGTATTATCAAATTAGACCGGGGCCATTACTACGAATCTGTGGAGGGCCACCTAGGAGACGTGAGGTAGAATTTATACCCGTTTCATGTCACGGGCTGAGACCCAGGAATTAAACGAACTGGAACAACCTTGCCATTTGACGAAATGATAGGGGATGCCACGTCGACGTACCGTTTTCAAAATCTCCTCCACCGTGTAGTAGTCTTTCTGTGTTTTTACGACCGGTTGTAATTCTGCCTCGTAAAACGTGCCTTGCAGTGTTTCTCCTTGTAGATCTTCCAGTTGATAGACGTGTGGGGTTCGGGGACTATGGCGAACTATGACAAAATGTTCATCACTCCAGATGGGCAAGTAACTTTTCTCAAATTGACCTTTGACTTTACTAATGCGTACCACATCTCCGCGTTTGTAACGGGGTGAAGTACTAGGTGCTTCAGGGGGTGAGTACAGCGTACGGCGCACTTGATGTTCGTTGCGTTCCGTCACGTCGACGGGCGCCCTTTGGATACTGCGATGATAGGCTCGATTGTACCCTCGGACCAGTTGAGGTAGCACATCGATGTACCGTCGGGTGTTTTTGGCTGTAAAATACTTGTATATCCGGCCTTTCAAGGTCCGGTTGAATCGTTCCACCACAGAGGCTTTGGTTTCGTTGTACGTATGGAAGAAATACACCTTCTGTTTCTTGAGAAAGGCTTGAAAGTGTCGGCTGAGAAATTCTGTGCCTTCATCCGTTTGCAAATAGAGGGGTTTGCGACCTGTCTTGAAAATCTGCCGGAACACCTGTACAAGATTCTCCCCTGTTTCGGTCCGGATGGGTACCACCCATGCGTACTTGGATAAAACATCGATACAGGTCAACATGTACCAATGTCCGTTATTGAGGGCAGCAAATCGACTCATATGAACCAAATCTGCCTGCCATTGTGCGTCTATACCTTCTACGATGATTCGGTTACGGCGAAAATGCCGTCGGGCCGCTCGATGTAAGCTATAAGTGTCTTGGGTTTTTAACCATTCGCGAACTTCAGCTCGACTGATGCCTTGAGACTGCGCAGCTCGAGCGAGCGCTCCCACAGCGCTATAAGCGGCTGGACTGACTGGACTGTAATACAAATCCGTTAACACCTTATCCACATGTTTTTTATCCTTATCCCTCCGGGTACCTCTCCGGGTACTCCTCCAGATGTCCCACCGGGTTCGCTTCATGATGAGACACTGACGCTCTAGACTGTGTGGCCTCTATAGATATAGTACCTCATCGACAATGGGGACTACTTGTTCCAAAGCCGTCCATAGATCGGGGTCCAGGGTAAAATGACCTCCGCTCAGACAGGTGAGTCGAGCGAAAAAGGAACCGCAGAAAATGTAGACCTCGTCACACAGGTGAATGCTATCGCCGTCCAGGTCACCAACAACATTCGTTTCAAGGTGGTCCATCCTTCACGTGACAAAGAGACGTGCGCTTTGGGTTCACACAACCCGGTTATCGATGAGGTCCACTCGTTTGGAGTACAACAATAGGTTGCAGCCAGGTGTAAGACTCCGGGTAGCCACAGTCCCTTCTTTCACTTCGTGGTGCAGTAAGTCATCAACCTCGGGGAGTACATCTTTCAGTGCCATCAATAAGGGTGGGCAGAGTGTGATATGGGCACCCCCACGCTGTTCCAACCGGGGGGAAAAGGAATCCTCTCCACCAGTGCGGATGTGCACACCGACTCCCACGTGCATGAAATCCATTTCCGGTTCTTTTCCATGTAACAACCGTGTCAATAGAGTCCAGTCCTGTAACAACCGTGTCAATAGCGATAACAAAATCTTGACCTTCCGCGGTTCTTCTTGAACCAGCTCCAGGTGATCGTCAATGACGATGAGGTAGACGTCGGACGTCAGTTGGAATAGCGCAAGTTCTGTTCCGCTCGCTGCATGAAATCCATTTCCGGCTCTTTTCCCTGTAACAACCGTGTCAATAGAGTCCAGCCTGATAGCGATAACAAAATCTTGACCTTCCGCGGTTCTTCTTGAACCAGCTCCAGGTGATCGTCATTGACGATGAGGTAGACGTCGGACGTCAGTTGGAATAGCGCAAGCTCTGTTCCGCTCGCTGCCATGGTGGTGAATGAAAAGAAACGGATAGAGAGGCCTGTCTATATAGAGTAGTACAGGTTAGGGGCAATAAGGCTCGAAATGCACTTGTACACCATGTGAGTCAATAGTCTACCCTTTGCGCATTGCCCCGCAAGGTCAATAGGGCTCGAAATGCGCTGTTATACTACTCAATGTGACTCAATACTGTTACACTGCGCCGTTTTAAGGTTCGAAATGCGTTTTTCTACTACTACACCAATTGCTCCTCACACCTCGTGAAAATCCATCAGCATTCGGTGGTGTTATGTTATTTGTATAGGAATTCGTCTAACCTAGGATTTCCGTATACATAGCTTGAGCACAAAAAGAGGATTGTAAATTAACCCAGGAAGAATTCCCTCCATTTTGGACCAATGGCAAGACGATCATTCAACCAATGACTAACTCGTTTAGACAGCCAATCGACATCATCCTGGGTTATGGTATGGGACTTCATTTTAAACTGGCATTTCCTATATCCGAGCTTGGTGGGATTGTGGCGTTTTGTCAGTGCGCGTTTTGGACCAATCAGAACCCATTATTTCAGCCAATAGATTTGCCCGAAGAAGAGCCAGAAGGGGTTCGCGCTCTATTAGACAGCCAATCGATATCCATCACGTTGAGCACATCAACCCCGAGCAAGGCTTGGAGAAGCACATTCTATCACATTTCTTTCAACAGAAAACACGTAGAGAGAGAGAGAGAGGGAGAGAGACGAGAAAGAAAATGGACAAAACAAGCGTAGTAGCCAAGATGTCAACGGGCGGCAAGCTATCTGTAAAGAAGAGAGAGAAAAAGAACTGGCCAAGGCAGTGAAACAATTTTGGTTAGAGGAGATGCGAAAGTGGACGAGAGAAACCACAAAGGAAATGACACCGCTGTCGTGGGGCGATTTGTTCCATCTCATTACCAGGACTCAGAGAGATCTGAAGGGGGAGGACTGATTGGAGAGCCTGCAAGATCTGTTGGACCAACAACAGCAACAACAGTGCCAGCCAGTCGTCCCCGAAGTCATTAAAATCGACGCCGAGGTGGAAGAGCAAGAAAGACCTCAGCCCCTGTCGTGGGGCGATTTGTTCCATCTCATTGCCAGGGCTCAGAGAGATCTGGAGGGGGAGGACTGGTTGGAGAGCCTGCAACATCTGTTGGATCAACAACAGCAACAACAGTGCCAGCCAGTCGTCCCCGAAGTCATTAACATCGACGCCGAGGTAGAAGAGCAAGAAGGACCTCACCCCCAGCCCGAGTTCATCGACATTGGGGAGTTGGAACAGCGGGACGAACAACAACAACAGCCCGGGCGCAAATAGGCAAGTCCCTCCTGAGAAAACAGGATAAAAAACCATTTCAACGGTCCTTTTCAGGGCCAACCATGTCCTTCGAAAGGGGACTTTTTAACCTTGAAATTTTCAAATTAACATCAGGCCCTACATGTCAATCTCTTCTCCTCTATGCTTACCAATCTCCATTTCCTCACTCCAAAAAAAAATTACCCTAAAGGCTCTTTTCAGGGCCAACCCAATCCTTCTGCCGTCCTCCATATTCTATGATCATGATCAATCTCCACACGTCAAACTGCGCCATGACACGTGTGCTAATTTACGGACGTGTGGGCAGAGACAATTTGTTTACACTCGGCTTTTTCCGGATATACTCGATGTATCTATTAGACTAGTATATTACTGTGTAACTTACATTCATACTAATAGTGTGTGGGTGTTTTACCTGGGTGGTAGTGTTAGTAGAAAGTTCCCATTCACTAGGTGTTATTTACCTAGGTGTATGCAAGGTGTAGAAGCTTGTGTTTTTGTGCTTTTTAGTTAGAAAGCTCCTCTTTCGGGAGTAATTGGGTGGCCTTGATAAGGGCCTGATGAGTTGTAATAATTACAACGACTGGAGCAGTTCTTCTTTCCTCTTGGCGCATAAGGGACATCTCAGCGGGACGAGTGCACACGGGATGGGTATGCAACTGGACGTAAGACTCTCCCTTCAAGTTTGGTGATACAGCAGCCACATAACGCTTGGTGTCCACAGGGCGAATTTGGCGTAGTGGGTAAAACATTTGACACATGGTAATTGCTTTACCACCCCCAGCGTTGTGTCCCTCTGCAGTCTTGTTATTTCCGTGCAGTAGTCGTCAAGATATTGCTGCTGTTGCTCCTGCTGCGGCACTTTCGTCAAAGTCTTCCTAGCCTCTACCGTCTTTTCTTCGTCTTCTTCTTTTAAATCTTCTTCTTCTCTCAACAGATTGTCTATAATCTCTTCCAGCCATACCTCGTTGATACTATTGTCTTCTGTGGTCCCTTCGATATCGATGAATTCACCTGTTGCGTCGTCAAGATATTGTTGGTGTTGTTGCGAAACTTCGATATCGATGAATTCACCCGTTGCATCGTCAAGATATTGCACGTCTAGAATCAGTCATGATGTGGTTGAAATGAATGTGTGTAGCAGACGACAGACAGCCCGCTTTTTATACTCTACCGGCTGAGTACGCGCGGACGTCAGCGAAATCGCCTCTGTCTGGACATCGTCTCGGCCAGAAAGACAAAATGGTCTGTGCTTTCTGCAAGATTTGGAAGCGGGCTAAATTTTCAATAAACGGGTGTTGAGATCTAAAACAACTTTAAATTTATACCTTGGCATGTTATCGTGTAATCCTGAGAATTTCATAGGGCTAACGGCTGCATAAATATGTTTTTTTTTATCATTTTCCACGTTTCAAAGTCCGAATTTCACCTTTCACCTACACGGCTGTGTTAAAAGTACAGTAAGCTTGAAATAAATGGGCTTACGTCTCTTAAAACACTTTAGGTTTCCGCCTTACCACGTTATAATGTCATTCTAAAAAAATTGTGAGGTTTATAGATGGAAAAATGTGAATTGTTTGCTTCCAATCACTCTAGTGTGAAAACAACCATTGACACCCATAGCTCTATTCGGTCCCGTACTCTAAACCCTGGTGGGGTTTTTTCCATCACGGGGCGATCACGTGAACACTACATGTACAGATAATTTTGAATGATAGGAATGTATGTACTGACCTGTTCATTCATCCGGGGACTTGTTTACATCCGTGTACACACGGGACCTCGTACATGTACGGGACCGAATACAGCTATGGATGTCAATGGTTGTTTCACTCAAAATGACCTGTACATGTAGCGTTCATAGGGCTAATGGCTGCTAATGATGTCTTTTCCATTGCTCAAACGTCAAGGCAATATGCTTAGGTGGTTTGTCGTCCCAGGCTAATGCATTAATGTGCGCTTGCTCATCTTTCACGATTACAGTTAAATAGGGCGTCAGCTCCCAACTGCTCATCTGGGTCACCTGGTAGGCCTGCTGAATGATGTCATTCACCTGCTCCATAGACATAGGGAGTAGCACCTCTTCCTCCGCTTGCAGAGGCTCTTGCTGATTACAAGCGTCTAGTCCGTCATTCATAATCCAGCCGTCGTCCATTAGAGAATATCCGCGTCCATAATCCAAAGACCTATTCCATTTTCCACATAACAGTATTAGCACCAAATTCAAAAGACAATCATAGTATACATAAACATAGGCTTGTTTCCTGCAAGAGAGAAGCGGTCAACAGTTTTCAATGATGCCGGCAAGACATCATGATGTTCCAAAAATATCAAATCCGTATCGCTGATCAGTATTCTTAATCCATAATATTCGTTATAGAGTCGTCATCTAAAAATGATGTATCTCAGTCACGCTTTGATTGTCACTGTTCATATGAGTACCATGAGGATCTTGAAGTACATGGGTTCATACGGCCCCTAGCCCCGGGTTAAGCGGAATTAGACACAAGTTACGAAACGTAGCGCCATAGATCTTGCACGCTACGTTCGTATTTTGCTATCAGCATGCGATATGTATCGCCAAATTTGAGAAACTTTGAGTGGAGGCGCTTGGTGGAATAGCCCTGTTTTATAAGTTTCTGCAACAATGTTTTGTGACGTTGATTAAAATCATCACATTTAACACAGGATCTAGCAAATGCTACTAAGCGAGATATGTATACGCCATATGCAGGTCCCACTGGAATATTACTATCCAGAAAGGGATAGTTTACGATGTCGAAATTGTAATCATCTCTTTTGTCATAAAGTCGACGATAGAGAATGCCCGCTTCATTTTTATAGAGATAGAGATCTAAATAAGATGTGCCTGTAGGGCTATCTGTAGTTTCCTTCAAATCCAGTGAAGGTGGATATATATCCTTCACTGCGTCATTTATATAGCGATTATCCACAGCGAGAAGATCGTCTATATAGCGTTTGGTGAATGTGAAGGAACGGGCTTTGAATGGATCGGCTTTTGAAAGCGCCTGCATATAGTCATATTCATGAGAGAACAGATACAGGTCAGCCAACAGGGGTGCACAATTAGTACCCATTGGAATACCTATATGCTGCTGATATATTGCGTTGCCAAATTTCACATAGATATTTTTAATGAGAAATTCAAGCAACTCTATCAACAAAGAAACATCCCATGAATGATATCTCTTGTATGTAGTAGAGCTAAAGAATGCTTTATGGCTTCCGACATTAATATATCTACGATCAGTTTTCTTGAACACAGATACTATTTATGAACTTAGACGGTCAATAAGGTCCTGATGAGGGATTGTAGTATAGAGAGTCGAGAAATCCCATGTGGATACATGTCTGTACGGTATGTGACCTTTAGCATCAAGCTCTTCCGTAAGACATTTTGAGTTTTTCAATATCCACATACATTCAACGCCAGAGTCCTTAAAAATAGTGGCGCAATACCTTTCCCAAAATGCTTTTACCTCCTGAAGGGCCCTCGTCAATAGGGTTGAAAGAAGCTTGGTGGTGCAGCTTCTAGAACCAGCTATGAATCTAGCTTTGTATGGTGATTTATGCATTTTGGGAGTCCAGTATATTGAGGTATGATTGATTGGAAGACAAACACCTCTTTCCCTGAGAAACTTTTTGTGATTGTTAAATAAATCTTCCAGAGTAAATGCAGTTTGGGAGTAAGTAGACGTATTTGATGAAGATATGTCTACGCTCAATTCTTTAACCAGCACCTGGTAATAGTAATATTTACATATGAATATTATATTATTCGGAGCTTTGTCTGCTGGGACTATGACGAATTTACTCTGGAGATTTGCTAGAACTTCTTGCGAATTGAGGTTTCTCAGAACTTGTTTTGCTTGGGGAAGAGTACTTCTGTCAATATGGCGGATTGTTTCAACGACCTTGCTCTTGGTGCGGTCCAGCCAATCAGCGAGTACTGTAGGTTCAACTTTTTCTCGCTTAGACCAATCAATAACGTACTGTTCCAACGCAGACAGGACTATCTTCTGGTCGGCCTTCAGATTTATTCTTCTTGGCTCTCTATATTTAGGTCCCTTCATCAGGAGTAATTTCAGATCCTTATCACTCACCACATCAAGGTCACCAGTCACAATATGTTTGCATGGTGTATAGATAAAGTTCGACGATTCACAATCACAACTATAGCCTCCTGACGTGTATAAGTTCCAGTCAAACTCCTGGACAGCATTGGAGTAATTGAATATTTTGGTGGCTATAGATTTTTAAAGGTGCTAGTTGGGGACGGGCACGTGTGGCAGGTGGATGGGACTCTTCCTGTTCTTCGTGGGCACGTTTGCTACCTGTACTCTCTTCGGGGATGTCTATGACTAAGGTATGTTCCTCGGGTTGAACTAGAGATGTTATTCCCTCATTCCCCGTCTCTCTCAGCGCCTCCAGGAAGGCCCGAAATGCTAAAGGATCTGATGTCTTCTTCTGACCCGTCAAGGATTAATTGGGTATCGTCGGCATATTGGCAAATTCTGTATTCTGTATTATTTATGACAATTCCTTTAATGTTTCCATTATCCATAATATTTTTGCCCAAAACCTCTGCGCACAATAGAAACAAGTAGGGAGATATCGGGTCCCCCTGTCTACACCCCCTGGTTATATAAAACAAGATGAAAGATGTCCGTTTTGAACTATGCAACTCTGTACATTTGTATAAAACAGCTTTAACCAGTTTTGAATCGAATCGCCAAAATTAAAAGCTTTGATCATTTCGTGTATAAAATCGCAAGATATAGAATCGAAAGCCTTTTCAAAGTCAATTGATAGTAACAATCCTGGTATCTCCCCTGTTCTAAGTTTCAAATAATCAACCCAGAATCTTACCTTCTGCTGTACTGTCCACCGTCCATGCCTTTATGCCAAATCTCTCCTGTATTGTACCATATTTGTCCTCTATTTTTCCATATATGTTCTGTATTATACCAAATCTCTGTTGTATTATATAGTATCTGTCCTGTATTATACCAAATCTGTGTTGTATTATACCATATCTGTCCTGTATTGTACCATATATGTCCTGTATTATACAATATATGTTGTGTATGATACAATATTTGCCCTCTATTATACCGTATCTGTGCTGTATTATACCATATCTGTCCTGAATTATACCATATCTGTGCTGTATTATACCATATCTGTCCTGTGTTATACAATATCTGTCCTGTATTATACCAAATCTGTCCTGCATTGTACCATATTTGTCGTGTATTATACAATATATGTTCTGCATTATACCAAATATGTGCTGTATTATACAGTATCTGTCCTGTATTATACCAAATCTGTGCTGTATTATAACCATATCTGTCCTGTATTGTGCCATATATGTCCTGTATTATACAATATATGTTGTGTATTATACAATCAGATAGCGGTTGTCGTGAATAACAACAAGTTCAGCAATGTTCATACAGTTTATTATCCCCAATGTTACATCATACCCAGACTGGGGGAGCCGCCCTGGGCATGTTTAGTATGTTCACAGCAAAACAAATTGAAATATCAAACACCATGTTTTATTATTTAACGCACAGTCACATTAGGTACGAGTGTTTATTGACCTCAAGTCAACGATCAGCATGTAGACATATAGAGTATGTACGGCATGTTATGGTATTCATCAGTGCACGGGTGACGCGTTCATCTGAGGGGGTTGGTCAGTTTAGCCACGAAGAACGTAACATTGGTGACCCTCTCCACTGTCCACTTGGTGTTGGGGCGTTGTTGTTGGGCCCATTCCAAGGGATCCACGGTGTCCAGTTTCTCCAGCATCGTCTCTAGCGACGCCCGGTTAATGATGGTAAACGGTTGGTCAAATACCCGGATATTACTGCTCGGGTAAAAGTATCGGACTTGGTCTGTGTCCTTATGCTGCGGCACATAACCAAACGCCAGATTCAACTTGAAGGCCGTAGTTTGATCGTTGAAGATGGCTTCCACGTAGATGCGTAGACGGACGAGGTCGGTCAGTCGGAAATTGTAGATATCTTGAATAAGGCGATGACGGTGGAAACAGTGCCGGATCATGGGCCAATGGGGCCGATAGATGTCACTCACTGGATGGGCGTCCTGTAACAGATCGCTAGGAACATCCACTGCATCTTCCAGAAAATGTTCGATGTCGTCAGGCGTATGACTCGAAACCTACGGGCTATAGGATACATCAGGGTGTGAGTGCACCAGGTATGTGTGCCCGGTGGTGGTGGTGGTGGTGGTGGTGGTGTGTGGTGGTGGTGTCAGGGGCTAAGGGTCAGTTCCGGTCACGTGAATGGAAGCGGAAGTGACCTTATGCAAATTCTTGAGGTCAACTGGTGTCCAAAACCCGGATGTAAGATGACGACCCGGATGTAAAACCACAGTACCCGGATGGAAGACGGAGGAACGACGGGAAAAATCCACTTGGAAACCCGGATGTTGAAAAGATCCCGGATGTAAAATCCACCGCCCACACACACACGCGCGCGTAATGCGGCGCAGTCGTACACCAGTTTCGATCCTCGACTTGGGGTAGTTTAACTGAGTGTGCTAAAAATATATCACCAGCTAGCGTGCTATAAACATGATAAAAGGCAAGCGTCCTGGCCGTTTCATCAGACACTCTGTCAACCACCAAGATGTTCACTTGTACTACGTGCTCGAAATCATTCACTCGTCTGCACGACTTGCGCCGCCATGAGGCTACCAAGCACGATGGAACCGCCCGGAATAGCTGTACGATATGTACACTGTCGTTTCAGCGCCCGGATCATTTACAGCGCCACACACGTGCACGCCATGAAGTACCCAAGCGTCCATGCGAAATTTGGCGATACATATCGCATGCTGATAGGAAAATACGAACCTAGCGTGCAAGATCTATGGGGCTACGTTTCGTAACTTGTGTCTAATGCCGCTTAACCCGGGGCTAGGGGCCGTATGAACCCATGTACTTCAAGATCCTCATGGTACTCATATGAACAGTCACAATCAAAGCGTGACTGAGATACATCATTCTTTAGATCACGACTTTACAACGAATATTATGGATTAAGAATACTGATCAGCGATACAGATTTGATATTTTTGGAACATCATGATGTCTTGCCGGCATCATTGAAAACTGTTGACCTCTTCTCTCTTGCAGGAAACAAGCCTATGTTTATGTATACTATGATTGTCTTTTTGAATTTGGTGCTAATACTGTTATATGGAATATGGAATAGGTCTTTGGATTATGGACGCGGATATTCTCTAATGGACGACGGCTGGATTATGAATGACGGACTAGACGCTTGTAATTTGAAAATGACCAGTCAGTTGCTGCGACATCAACGCACAAGACACCCTGTTCCGCAGCCACGTTTGCAGGTAGAAGAGCCCGTAGGCACCAGTATCGAGACAGCGAGAACTCCCACCCATCGCACGAGGGGTGATGATGATGTCGCCCTAATTCAACAGTCAAATCCCGACGACAAGACCTTGGGCCAGATTTTGTACGACATGGAGGGCAAAGTACACTTCGTGGACGAACCCGATAGTTTTACCCTAGCATTAACATCCGGGTATTTGACCAACCGTTTACCATCATTAACCGGACGTCGCTAGAGGCGATGCTGGAGAAACTGGACACCGTGGATCCCTTGGAATAGACCCAACAACAACGCCCCAACACACAATGGGTCGTAGAGAGGGTGACCAATGTCACGTTTTTCGTTACCAAGCTGACCGACCACCACCATCGGCTGAATGCGTCACCCATGCACTGATGAATACCATAACATGCCGTACATACTCTATATGTCTACATGCTGATCGTTGCTGAACGCCAGGTGGTGGTGATGAGAGGCTAATAAAACGTGTATTACGCAATGTGCCTGTTGTTGTTCATGTCTCTTGGTTGTGTTTATATTGAATGGGTCTGAGCATATTGATGCGATGAGAAGAAGTTTTCGGAGAGAATGTAATTCGACATGGTGCACGGATGCACACAAACACAAACACACACACGCGCGCAATGCAGCACATGAAAAACCCGGATGTAAGATGAGGACACGGATGTAAAACCACAGTACCCGGATGGAAGACGGAGGAACGATGAGAAAAACCCACTTGGAAACCCGGATGTTGACAAGATCCCGGATGTAAAATACAGTGCCCACACACACACACACACATACACACGCGCGCGCAATGCGGCTCAGTCGTACGCCAGTACATCTCGGTCCTCGACTTGGGGTAGTTGAACTGAGTGTGCTAAAAATAGATCACCAGCTAGCGTGCTATAAAAGGAAAGCGGCCTGGCCGTTTCATCAGACACTCTGTCAACCACCAAGATGTTCACTTGCACAACTTGCCAGAAGCAGTTTACTCGTATAGAAAGTTTACGACGTCACGAGGCCTCCACCCACAACGATGCACGGTATACTTGTATAATCTGCGCACGGTCATTCAATCGGGAGGATAAATTACTGCGTCATGAGAGGGTACTCCACGCGGGTGCGACGGTACTATGTAATGATTGTGGTCGACTCTTGAAACGACCCAGTCGGTTTAGACAGCACCAACGTTTGATGCATGCCCCGTCTCTACGGTTTGGGCGACAACTTCCCACTAAAGAGGAGCCGCGGAAGGTCAGACCCAGTGAAGATGAACCCGGGGAGACGAACGCCACTGGTGATGCGATGACGAAGAGCCCGCCTATACCTACAGTCCAGGAGGGCCTGGATATCCAGCCGGACCCCAGCGTTACGGTTTCGAGTCATACGCCTGACGACATCGAACATTTTTCGGAAGATGCAGTGGATGCCCCTAGCGATCTGCTACAGAACGACCATCCAGTGAGTGACATCTATCGGCGCCATTGGACCATGATCTGGCACTGTTTCCGCAATCATCGCCCTATTCAGATATCTACAATTTCCGCTGACCGACCTCGCCCGTCCACACGTGGAAGCCATCTTCAACGATCAAACTACGGCCTTCAAGTTGAATCTGGTGTTTGGTTATGTGCTGCAGCATAAGGACACAGGCCAAGTCCGATACTTTTACCCGAGCAGTGACATCCGGGTGCACGAGGGTGCACACACAACCAACAAATGTTGAAAATGGTGACCGACCACCACCATCGGCTGAATGCGTCACCCATGCACTGATGAGTACCATAACATGCCGTACATACTCTATATGTCTACATGATGATCGTTGCTGAACGCCAGGTGGTGGTGATGAGAGGATAATGAAACGTGTATTACGCAATGTGCCTGTTGTTGTTGATGTCTCTTGGTTGTGTTTATATTGAATGGGTCTGAGCATATTGATGCGATGAGAAGAAGTTTTCGGAGAGAACGTAATTCTACATTGTGCACGGATGGACACAAACACACACACACGCGCGCAATGCGGCTCATGAAAAACCCGGATGTAACATGAGGACAAGGATGTAAAACCACAGTACCCGGATGGAAGACGGAGGAACGATGAGAAAAACCCACTTGGAAACCCCGGATGTTGACAATATCCCGGATGTAAAATCCACTGCCCACACACACACACGCACACACGCGCGCGCAATGCGGCTCAGTCGTACGTCAGTACATCTCGGTCCTCGACTTGGGGTAGTTGAACTGAGTGTGCTAAAAATAGATCACCAGCTAGCGTGCTATAACAGGGAAGCAGCCTGGCCGTTTCATCCGACACTCTGTCAACCACCAAGATGTTCACCTGCACAACTTGCCAGAAGCAGTTTACTCGTCTAGAAAGTTTACGACGTCACGAGGCTTCCACCCACAACGATGAAAGGTATACTTGTATAACCTGCGCACGGTCATTCAATCGGGAGGATAATTTACTGCGCCATGAGAGGGTACTCCACGAGGGTGCGACGGTACAATGTAACGATTGTAGTCGACTCTTCAAACGGCCCAGTCGGTTAAGACAGCACCAACGTTTGATTCATGCCCCGTCTCTACGGTTTAGGCGACAACTTCCCACTAAAGAGAAACCCAGGAGGGTCAGACCCAGTGAAGATGAGCCCGGGGAGACGAACGTCACTGGTGATGCGATGACGGAGAGCCCGTCTATACCCACAGTTCAGAAGAGACTGGATATCCAACCAGCCCCCAGCGTTACGGTTTCGAGCCATACGCCTGACGACATCGAACATTTTCTGGAAGATGCAGTGGATGCTCCTAGCGATCTGTTACAGGACGCCCATCCAGTGAGTGACATCTATCGGCGCCATTGGCCCATGATCCGGCACTGTTTCCACCGTCATCGCCCTATTCAAGATATCTACAATTTCCGACTGACCGACCTCGCCCGTCCACACGTGGAAGCCATCTTCAACGATCAAACTACGGCCTTCAAGTTGAATCTGGCGTTTGGTTATGTGCTGCAGCATAAGGACACAGGCCAAGTCCGATACTTTTACCCGAGCAGTGACATCCGGGTATTTGACCAACCGTTTACCATCATTAACCGGGCGTCGCTAGAGACGATGCTGGAGAAACTGGACACCGTGGATCCCTTGGAATGGGCCCAACAACAACGCCCTAACCCCAAGTGGACAGTGGAGAGGGTCACCAATGTTACGTTCTTCGTGGCTAAACTGACCAACCCCCTCAGATGAACGCGTCACCCGTGCACTGATGAATACCATAACATGCCGTACATACTCTATATGTCTACATGCTGATCGTTGACTTGAGGTCAATAAACACTTGTACCTGTGCGTTAAATAATAAAACATGGTGTTTGATATTTCAATTTGTTTTGCTGTGAACATAATAAACATGCCCAGGGCGGCTCCCCCAGTCTGGGTATGATGTAACATTGGGGATAATAAATTGTAAGAACATTGCTGAACTTGTTGTTATTCACGACAACCGCTATCCGATTGTATAATACAGAACATATATTGTATAATACAGGACAAATATGGTACAATACAGGACAGATTTGGTATAATACAGGACAGATATTGTATAACACAGGACAGATGTGGTATAATACAGCACAGATATGGTATAATTCAGGACAGGTATGGTATAATACAGCACAGATATGGTATAATAGAGGGCAAATATTGTATCATACACGACATATATTGTATAATACAGGACATATATGGTACAGTACAGGACAGATATGGTATAATACAACACAGATTTGGTATAATACACGACAGATACTGTATAATACAGCACAGATTTGGTATAATACAGAACATATATGGTATAATAGAGGACAAATATGGTACCATACAGGAGAGATTTGGTATAACACAGATTGGTCATGGTACATGTACATGGACATGGACATGAGTACATGTTTTTTGATTGGATAAGAGTAGCCGAGAATACATTTAACGGGCAAGAACGAATATGACAGATGCAGCGCCAAATGGCGGCTTCTGATTGGACAAGAGCATACTTGTATTGTAAACATACCCAACGCTGCTCCCCCATCGTAGGTATGATGTACGGGCGGGGATAATAAACTATATGAACACTTGTTGGTGTTGTTGTTGGTCTCTCTTCAGTCTATACATGACCCTCTAGACCTGGTTGATAGGGGTTTCTCCTATTTTAGGAGTAAAGTCCGTGTTCCGCTTTTTATATTTTCGGGGGAAATGCTAAATTTACATACACCCACTCCCCGACCCTACCTCTGTCGGCATGCTCCGATAAGCCCCACTAGACGTGGTTGATAGGAGTTTTACCCTATTGTAGGGGTAAAGTCCGTGCTCCGCTTTTTATATTTTCGGGACAAATCCTCAATTTACATGCACCCACTCCCCCATCCTACCTCTCTCAGCAGGCCCCGATAAGCCAGGACCGATATTAGCCCTTTTGGACAAGGTTGATAGGAGTTTTTTCCCTATTGTAGGGGTAAAGTCCCGAGAATACATCTAACGGGCAAGAACGAATATGACAGATGCAGCGCCAAATGGCGGCTTCTGATTGGATAAAAGCATTCTTGTATTGTAAACATACCCAACGCGGTTCCTCCATCGTGGCTATGATGTATGGGCGGGGATAATCAACTATATGAACACTTGTTGGTGTTGTTGTTGTTGTTCTCTCTCCGGTCTATACATGACCCTCTAGACCTGGTTGATAGGGGTTTCTCCTATTTTAAGGGTAAAGGCCGTGTTCCGCTTTTTATATTTTCGGGGGAAATTCTAAATTTACATACACCCACTCCCCCACCCTACCTCTGTCGGGCTCGGACCACTATTAAATTTGCATTGACGGCCATGTTAATGAAAGTGCACCTGGCTGATTTATTAATTATTTTTGGACTTTCATCTCTTGGCAGTTTGTAGTTCCATTCAAGTCCTGCATCGCCATCTTCTTGGCGGGGGTCGCCCATCAAAATTTCGAACCAAAGCGTCCTGTTGGCAAGCACTGTACTTCCGGCGAATAACTTACCTCCAAAAAGCAGAGTCTACGCACCTGCATATAGTGCCTCAGACTGGCATGAATTATGCAGTGAATTCAAAATAAAAGTCACAACTCAAAAGGGCACTTGTCATGCTTAATGTTGGCCATGCAAGCCCTTGTCTCATTATCAAAAGGAAGCTGGGGAAAAAATCAGCACAAAAACTTGTCCTCTATGGCAGAGGTTATTTAGAGGGGTTAACGGCTAGGGACTTTTTTTTAGTGGTCCGAGCCCTGTCGGCAGGCTCCGATAAGCCCCATTAGACGTGGTTTGATAGGAGGTTTACCCTATTGTAGGGGTAAAGTCCGTGTTCCGCTTTTTATATCTTCGGGACAAATCCTAAACTTACATACACCCACTCCCCCACCCTACGTCTCTCAGCAGGCCCCGATAAGCCAGGGACAGATATTAGCCCTTTTGGACAAGGTTGATAGGAGTTTTACCCTATTGTAGCGGTAAAGTCCATGTTCCGCTTTTTATATTTTCGGGACAAATCCTAAACTTACATACACCCACTCCCCCACCCTACGTCTCTCAGCAGGCCCCGATAAGCCAGGGACCGATATTAGCCCTTTGGGATAGGGCCGATAGGAGTTTTTGCTTATTGTAGGGGTGAAGTCCGTGTTCCGCTTTTTATATTTTCGGGACAAATCCTAAATTTACATGCACCCACTCCTCACCCTACCTCTCTGAGCAGGTCCCGATAAGCCAGGGGACCGATATTAGCCCTTTGGGATAGGGCTGATAGGAGTTTCCCCTTATTATAGGGGTAAAGTCCGTGTTCCGCTTTTTATATTTTCGGGACAAATCCTAAATTTGCATACACTCACCCTGCACCCAGGGCCCGATCAGCCCGGGGACCGATATTCGCCCTTTGGGATAGGGCTGATAGGAGTTTTCCCTTATTGTAGGGGTAAAGTCCGTGTTCCGCTTTTCGTATTTTCGAGACAAATCCTCATTTTACATGCACTTACCCGATTGACTTGATAGGTAGACCCCGATAAGCGCGGGGACCGATATTAGCCCTTTTGAATAGGGTTGATAGGAGTTTTTCCCTATTTTAGCGGTAAAGGCCGTGTTCCGCTTTTTATATTTTCGGGACAAATCCTAAATTTACATACACTCACCCTGCACCCAGGCCCCGATCAGCCCGGGGACCGATATTCGCCCGTTGGGATAGGGCTGATAGGAGTTTTCCCTTATTGTTGGGGTAAAGTCCGTATTCCGCTTTTCATATTTTCGAGACAAATCCTCATTTTACATGCACCCATCCGATTGACTTGATAGGTAGACCCCGATAAGCGCGGGGACCGATATTAGCCCCTTGGGATAGGGTTGATAGGAGTTTTCCTCTATATTAGCGGTAAAGTCCGTGTTCCGCGTCTTATATTTTCGGGACAAATCCTAATTTTACATACACCCACTCCAGGCAGAACCCGATAAGCCAGGGACCGATATTAGCCCTTTGGGATAGAGTTGATAGGGGTTTTCCCCAATTTTAGAGGTAAAGTCCGTGTTCCGCTTTTTATATTTTCGAGACAAATCCTCATTTTACATACACCCACCCATGACTTGCAAAATCCTTCCGTAGGGACCCCAAGTCCCCGACTCAAATGAATGACGGCATACAAGTCCGTACATGCACTCCTAATCACGTGACCGCCGCATGATGGAAAAAACCCAGAACCAAGTCAGTACATCCCATACAGTCATACCCAGGTCACGCCCGATTCACGCAGACCGCGAGTGACGTCATACACCTGCGCACTTCCCGTGATGGAAAAAACCCAGACACAAGTCAATACATGCATTCCATAGTCGGACGAGGTAAAAATACTCGTTTCTGATTGGCTGTCAAAGGTCACGATATGCAAATTTTTGAGGTCAAAGGTCAATGGTAGTGAATATACGCACTCTATACTGGAGGTCAAAGGTCAATGGGAGTCAATATACGCCCTTGATAGGGGTTTTCCCCTAGTTTAGGGGTAAAGTCCGTGTTCCGTTTTTTATATTTTCGTGGAAATCTTGATTTTACATGCACCCACCCATGCACCCAGGCCCCGATAAGCCCCGGATCCGATATTAGCCCTTTTGGATAGCATTGATAGGAGTTTTTCCCTATTTTAGCGGTAAAGTCCGTGTTCCGCGTCTTATATTTTTGGGACAAATCATAATTTTACATACACCCACTCCAGGCAGAACCCGATAAGCCAGGGACCGATATTAGCCCTTTGAGATAGAGTTGTTAGGGGTTTTCCCCTATTTTAGAGGTAAAGTCCGTGTTCCGCTTTTTATATTTTCGAGACAAATCCTCATTTTACACCCATGACTTGCAAAATCCTTCCGTAGGGACCCCAAGTCCCCGACTCGTATGAATGGACGGCATACAAGTCCGTACATGCACTCCTAATCACGTGACCGCCGCATGATGGAAAAAATCCAGAACAAAGTCAGTACATCCCACACAGTCATACCCAGGTCACGCCCGATTCACGCAGACCGGGAGTGACGTCATACACCTGCGCACTCCCCGTGATGGAAAAAAACAGACACAAGTCAATACATGCATTCCATACAGTCAGGCATACCCTCAGCCCTCTATATACTTGGGACTACTTTCTGTCCGCGGAGGCAGATCGCATCTCCGCCAAACCGCATCACCGCGGAGGAATCACCTAATTGACCTCTCGACCTCTAGCCCTTTTTGGCTAGAGTTGATAAAAATCCTAGTTTTACATGCACCCACCCATGACTGGATGCCCCTTCACGAATGCTTCACTTTGATACCTCACTCGACCCAATCGGGCCATGCAGCGTATTTGAAGTCTGGGGACTACCTTTTCGCCGCGGAAGCTTTTTCCCCACGACCGCATCACCGCCAGACCGCATCACCGCGGAGGAATACATCGCCAGGAGTCGCTTCCGATCACGTGACCTTTGCCGGAACTATAGTGGACTTGACCTTTCCTTTCGGGTAAACCATTCTTTGCATAATAACCTTGCATCCCTCCGAACTAAAAGTGGTTTGGCCCATGTTTGAGGTCAATAGGACCTGAAATACTCGCTATATACTACTAACACATCCATGCAGCTGAAATTCGGCCTTTGAAATCTGGAAAATGATAAAAATATATATTTATGCAGCCGTTAGCCCTATGAATTTTTCAGGATTGCACTATAACCTGCCAACGTATAAATTTAAAGTTGTTTTAGATCTCAACTCTCGTTTATTGAAAATTTAGCCCGCTTCCAAATCTTGCAGAAAGCACAGACCATTTTGTCTTTCTGGCCGAGACGACGTCCGCGCGCACGCATCCGGGTCCTCTATGGTAGAGTATAAAAAAGCGGGCTGCCTCTCGTCTGCTACACACACTGACGTCTAGCATCAGTCATGATGTGGTTGGTTGCACTGTTCAACGCGTTCAACATGGGAGAAGAAGCTTTGAGGGAGCTAAGCGTTCAAGCTTTGAGGGAGAGTGCTAAAGCTGTGAGAGACCAAGCCAGGGCGCATGGACAACAAGTTCCTAAACTAATGACCACGCTCAATCGGGTACTCACTCGGGAGACTGCGGGAGAGTTGAGAGAGCTGGCCAGACAACAAGATATATAGACGACACTCTGGACGCTGACGATGATGATACAGACAGATAAGAAATAGAAGACGAAGAAGATGTACAGGCGTCACGTCCTTCACAAATGGGGTGGTTAAACACTCGCAGCATGGGTTCACCAGCAACTACATCTTCGTCTCCCACAACGACGGCTACCACAACGACGGCTACTACAAGGGATGTCACAACACCACCTCCACCCGAGGTGACCCGGTTGGCGCGGCTACGACAACAACTTTAAGAAGTGGAAGAGGAGAAGTTTGTACTGCAACGACGACTGGATAAAGAGATAAGGAAATCCACATGCACCATCTGCCACGACGATGAGACGGCGTACGCCTTTTACCCGTGTGGACACCTAGCCCTATGTGGTCCATGTCTTCTAAGCTTCTTAACCAATGCGGAGTGCTGCCACTGCCCAGACACAGGAGACTTTCATGTGGCTATACGGTGCCCTGTGTGTCAAAAGAATCTTCAGGCCGTGAACTTACGGCCTGATGGTCAACCCTCTGTACTTCCTAACGACCCGTATCAGGGTCAACCAATACTCCCGAAAGAGGAGCTTTCTAGCTAAAAAGTACAACATGAGCTCACACACCTTCCCCCTGCATAGAGTGAACACTGACACAAATTAGTTGAATTTTTAATATTTATTAACAACACAGTAGAATGAATATAAGGTTTTCACCACGGTAGGCTCTTTGTGTTAAATTTTCTAATAGAGTTATACGGTGTCACCATGATGGTAGAATGAACATAGAATGAACAATGTAGGAATACGGTAATGTCTGAATGTTCAATATTTAGCCAACAAGACTTGTTTGAAGTCTTCCATGTCTTCTTTCCCTGGTGCACGTATATGAAGGCAGCAATCTGCTCACGTGGAATTCTCGGTGGATAGGCAGCTTCCAATGCCTCCGCGATTTCCGTCTCATTGATGTCGTGTAGCGCCTCAGTCATCAGCGCGTCTGACGGTGACATGTTGTCCAGACACGTATGCATGTTTAACGGACCGTTGTTCCGACAGCCTGCACATTGTTCGAGACGCAAGTGTAGAATGCGAGGTCTAAGATGATACAGGAAGGTTTCAATGTACTTTTTATAGATATACTCAGACAGCTGGTCAGACAAGGCTTCATTAATTTCGGCTGTCAGGCCCTGAAGTTTACGCCACGCAGGTATTTGCAGGGTGACTCCCTGCAAGGGAATATGCGTATCTTTCTTCAACTTCCATTTACGAATATTTACCAGCAGAATGTTGTTGAACATAGAGCAGGGGAGGAACACATCGTCTCCCACATGAAATTTCGCTTGGTCGCTCCCCTGTTCCTCAATGACCGCATCGATGGCATAATAAATTCGCTGTACTCTTGCCCACGTCTCAAACGTCAAGGCGATATGCTTCTAAAGGTGGTTTGTCGTCCCAGGCTGATGCATTAAAGTGCACTTGCTCATCTTTCACGGTTACAGTTAAATAGTAAGTGAGCTTTCAACTGTTCATCTGGGCCGCCTGGTAGGCCCGCTGGATGACGTCATTCGCCTGCTCCACAGACAGGGAGTAGCACCTCTTCCTCCGCTTGCTGAGGCACTTGCTGAGGCATTTTTAAAGGTGTTAGTTGGAGACGGGCACGTTTGGCAGGTGGATCGGACTCTTCCTGAGCACGTTTGCTACCTGTACTCTCTTCGGGGATGTCTACAACTAAGGTGTGTTCCTCGGATTGAAGTAGAGACGCTATTCTTTCATTCCCCGTTTCCCTCAGTGCCTCCAGGAAGGCCTGAAATGCTAAAGGACCTCGGCGCGGTAGAGTGTCGATAAGGGTTCTGTTTCGTGCCGTATTGGTGTTCTACGCCATGATTTCTTCTTCCATGTATGTAGTGATTATGTTCCCACCAGAAGCAGATCACATAGTTCGGCCACATTCATCATCTCACTAATGATCTGGACACGTTGCTGCACAAGCTTAGCTCGGTCAGATGAGTCCATGGCTGTTGGCTCAGGTAGGTGCTGTTCAGGCAGGTCTTCAGGCTCCACTGGTATTAGCTTCTCTCGTCAGGTAGGCTCCGGCTGGTCAGGTAGCTCCGGTCAGGCTGGCTCGGGCTGGTTAGGTAAGTCTTCAGGCTGGTTCGGTCAAGTAGGCAGGCCAATGAATGAAGTAATCCTTTTTTGATTGAAATTGTAGTTTAAGGGCCGCTTCCCATACGGATTTCGCGGCCCATCAACTCAATGCTTTATTTAACTTTCACGGTACATTTCTTCGTTAATTTAAGATCTTTTGCAGCAATAGATATTAAAATAAATAATTAAATAATAGATAACAATGAGAGAGCAGAGGGAAATATATATACAAGTAAAGAAGAGGCGCTATGTATAAGTTGGTAAGTCTGTTATTGGTTAGGTTATGCTGATAAATATGTGTTGTAATCGCGTGAATGATTTCTTGGTACCCCTTCGTACACACAAAGCCGTCCAGAAAAAACTGGGAGAACCAGGGTGTCTTCAGGATTTGATGTGATTCGATGTGACTTCCCTAACGACGCCCTTGAAAACAGGGTAGGTTCTTCCAGAAATCTGTGCCTGTAACAATTGCTTGGAGTGTGTATTGGCGTACAGCACGGCAGGTCTACGTCCTATATAGCGTGAAAGTCAAAGGATCATATTCTGTGTTGAGGCGTCAGTTCGGTGACATCTATGGGGTAGCGTGTCTGGCGTGGTATAGGGTCGAGTATTCTGATTCTGGACGTTCTTGTTGTGCGGCGTTGTCACTCAATGCGCTGTTGATATTCTTGTAATCGACATCCGTCTTCTGCTTCATGTCTTGTCCATCCCGTCTGTGGTCTTCGGTTTGCAGTGCCTGTATCATATGAAATAGAAGGTTTGTAGTCATTCGTGTTTTCTATTGTTTTTCTATGCAATACTTTGATATATCTTCCTCCCACAACTGGCACCCCCGACCGTCAGTCACATAATATAAATAGGAATATATAATTAAGTGAATAAATAGATAAACAAATGAACTAAACATTTCGACAAGTTCAATACTAGGTGAATATACAAATAAACAGCTCGGTATTATTTCCGTATACATTATCGTTTGATGGCCATAAAGTATTTGTAGGACATTGAGATAGACGGCCCTCAGTATCAAGGTAACTCCGCCATCACCATTTCCTGTATTTTATGCCGAATACTGCTCGCAATATGCGTTTTGGCCGTGCTATTGTTGCCATGCATTCAATTAGATTTGGCCATCGTTTGTTTTGTAGGACTGTGGAACAGACGGCCCTCAGTATCAAGGTAATTTCGTTGTTGCCATGCCTATTTTATTTCTGAAAGTGTCGGTGACATTTTGGCCGGATGTTATATATGCATAGTTTATTCAGGCGATAATGTTTTGAATGGCTATGGTGCACACGGCCGTCAGTATCAAGGTTACTCCGCTGCAGCCATACCCTTTGTTGAAGTCGAAAAAATGATTTGGCCTCTATCACATCGTGTCATAGTACTTGGTGTACTGGTAGTTGACTATGAATTTTTTTTTTGTTGAGTGGGCATGCACGGGGGTAGTGTTATATACTGGAATAATAGCCAGCAGTTTTGATAAAATTTATTGAGGAATTGAATACCTGTTTTCTAATGGGGGGCTTAGGGTTTAATATCGCTGGTAATGTTAAGGGAGTGTTGAGTTTTTTTAATTCGTTTGTAAGTGCCTCGCGTTGTGGGTAGTGTTTTGGGCATTCAAGTAGGACATGTTAGTGGTGAGGTGTTTTTCAGAAGCATGGACAGATGTGATTTAAGTCCGGTTTTGCCCAGTCTTAATCTTCTGATGATGCGGTCATCATGTTTATTGTCTAACTGGAATCCTTGGACGTCTTTTTTCTCCATCAAGAATTATATGTAACCATCGTGTACGTTCTTCTTCGTTCCATTCCATTTGTCACTTGCTATCTATTTTGCGTCTAATTATGGTGTTGAGTTCTTTACATCCTAATCCTATTGGCACATCGTGTGCAGTTTTAGCAAGACTGTCTTTGGCAGTTTTATCGGCTGCTTCGTTGCCCCTGATGTTGACATGCGCGGGAATCTGCTAAAATGGCGTCTATACCCTCGTTGTGAAGTTGTGTACAGATACATTCTATTTTGTGTATGAGATCAGGTATACTGTCAGATATAGAATTTTCTATTCGATGATCCATTCGAGAGCCTTAATTATAGCAATCAGTTCACTAGTGTATACAGACATATTGTCTGGAAGTTTGAAATCATTTTGTATGTTGAGCTCAGGTATAACAAACGCTCATCCTGTGTTATTACTTGTGTTTTTCGATCCGTCTGTATAGGTTTTTAAGTAATTTTTCCAGTTTTGGTTGATATATTCAAGGGTGGTGGCTCTTATAAAGTCTGGGTTGTCCTTCTTTGTGAGGTAGTTGTCTATAGTTGTGTCCACGTGGGGCGATTCTAATTCCCAGGGTGGCCTAGTGATTTTGTCTGTGTCGCAGATGTGTGCGATGGGTATTTCATGTTCTTGGAATAGGTTATTTACGGTGTAGCCGAGTGGGGCGGAGTCTTTTTCCCAGTTTTGCTTTAAATATTCATATTCACTTTCATCTTCAAAAAAATTGTGGCATGGGTGATTATCGCCCATAGCTCTAGTTTTTCCTGTATATTTCAGGGACAGTTAATTCCTCTCGTCTTTTATTCCAAAAGAGAAATTTTGGCCAATGCTGACATTGTTATAGTTAGTGGTGGCCCTTGGGTTTTATAGGCGAATGAGACAACCGGCCCACACGGAACATGGTATCTCCGGCGTCCACATTTCTAGTTTTTTGACCGATATTGTAGGGGGTATTGGTCAGTGGTGGCCCTACATGCACTGCTATTATCGAGGACCCGGTTATATGTCAACCATAAAATACCTGGCTGTAAGGATAAACAGACAAGGACCCGGATTCTACCATCAATGCCCGGCTGTAACTGATGCATTCCTATCGTTTCACATGTGCAGTCAGACATACCCAGGTCACGCCCGATTCACGCAGACCGAAAGTGACGTCATACTTGCGCAGAACACTCCTGCGCACACCTCCCCATGACCTCCCCATAAACCGGAAACTTGTGACGTCATACCTGCGCAAAAACAACTGCGCACTCGTCCAAATACGGCTCGATACGGCTGTATGGAGGCTGTATGACAACCTGTAACCATCTCGGTCATCTATACGCGGTAAGACATCTTATGGATGGCGAAGTGTACGCAATTAAATGGGTTGTATGACGGTCGTACTAAAAACTGCGCGGAATTGCACGGAGCTTAATTTCAACTGCGCGTGGCTTATTTGATGGATTTTTCTTTATTTGCTGCCGAGCAGAATATTGATATTAATAAAACGGACAACAAAATCCGCAAAATGCGAATGTATACTACCATAGACACTATAATACTTTATTATAGGGTCTCCGATACTACTAGTACGTCCAGAATCAGAATACTCGACCTTGGTCACCTTGTAGCGCTTGAAATCAACTAATTCCTGTCGAAAGATGAAAGTCTTAACTCAATTAGGGAACCAGCGAGGTGCAATTTTGTTAATACTGCCGAACGTACAGTACGAACGTACAGGGGGGGGGGGGGGGGGCTCAGCCCCCCCCCCCCAGTTTCAACAAAGGCTGGGTTACTTTTTCATGATTTTGGTCCTAATGTGACCAGATATACAGGCAGATTTTTTTTTCGCGCCGCCCTAGCTCGCCGTAGGCTAGGTTTTCACGGAGCGGCGACTTTGCACTGGAGGGGCACGTTGCTGTTTGGTTTAAAGTGCTCTGATTTGCTCATTCTTCTGTTCCGTTCGCAATGACCAATAACTGTTTTAGATGTTATTTACATAAAAATTGCATTAGCTTTATTGGACGATTAGCTGATTCTCAAATTTAGAAATAAAAATTGCGTTCATATCATTTCTTTTTTGTGTTCACTCCCAACGATTCGCTGATTTATAAAAGTTTAAAACCAAGTTAAAACTTAGTTTCATATTATTTCTTTTTGTGTTCATACTTTTCTCTCCAAACGTGTCAGCGCTCTCCAACCCTCTGCTGAAATGTTAATTTCTTCAAGATCACTGCGTATAGTTCGAATTTTGGAAAGGAAAAATATTTTTTACATTCAAAAGTTTAAAACTCAATTTTTCTTTTAAATGACGAGAAAAAATAATCTCAAAATGCAGTTGATATACATGTAGTGATGATATGTCGTTTTATATGCCGGAAATCGGCCAGAATGCGTCTACAGCCATCTAGCCCTTGGACCCTCGCCTAAAGTGCTATGATCGTCGACCCCCCCCCCAGTTTTTGCGAGCTTCCGCCACCGCTGTACAAATTATTTAGGAGTCTGATGCCTAATCTACCAACCTCAAAGGAAGGGGAAATAACCCTGTCTGACGGTCGGCAACCTACAGAACATGAGCATGGCCGCCATACGTGGAGCAGCATGCAGTTTGCTGAAGAGAAACAAGATTTATCCGGCCTTTTTTACATGGATCAACTCCTATTTGAAGTGCAGCTGTTTTGTTAGCTGCAAGTCTAATCTAGCTAGCGCATTGCCACACAGGCTGGGAGTTTTGCAAGGTGAAAATGAAGAGTGCATTTCTTTCACGTTTTTCTTCTATAACAACAACAACGTCATGATAAAACAACAACAACGAAAACACCAACTGCTCAACTATTAGCAGTATTGTTGATGTTAACATTGGTTTGATACACAACTATAACTCCACATAGAAATTGGAGATGGAGGCTGGTGGGGTTGAAGGGGGAGGGGGGGGGTCATGTGATAAAGGTAGGCTTGCTAGGCTGTTTTTAAATGTCATTATATCTGTCCTGAAAGACCTCTCTAACTGTTCGCATAGGCCCGATAAAGTAATAAAATATTATTAGATTGAC
The DNA here is from genome assembly GCA_036873755.1 of Hanleya hanleyi. NCBI lineage: Eukaryota > Metazoa > Mollusca > Polyplacophora > Lepidopleurida > Hanleyidae > Hanleya > Hanleya hanleyi. Next base: position 244,938 of record JAVTVY010049457.1, read on the forward strand.
TTACCATCATGAATTGTGTTGTAAATGGCCCATACTTGGTCATCTAAAGGTCTGCGTGGTGTATGGCCTTGTTGGGTTCGATCCCCGCTGGTCCATGTGTGAAAGTTTGTCAGTTACTTACCCACGGGCAGTGGTTTCGGAGTCTCTGGGTACCCCGGCTTCCTCCACCAACCAAACTGAGGGTACTGGTCATTTCGTACCCAAACCACTTCGTACCCAACCACTTCATACCCAGGAGTAAAAAACCTTGAGTGTGACATTAAGGGGGAGGGGGAGGTCCAGTTTCCAACACCAAGTGAAAAAATCCCAATTCCAGGTCTCTCACAAGAACACACAGTAAAACACAGGTTTCACTTACCCCCAATCTTCCTTAGAACATATAGCACAAATAGGGCCTCAAATTTGGTTTCTTGTCCTGCAATATGTGTAGTTTGAAGCTTGAAAAATATCACCTTCATAGTCAAATCTACGAAGCAAATTCCTGGTAAAATATACTACATAATACAATTTAAAACAGTGCTTTATCTATAAGGTGCTCTTGCTCCCCTCCTGCTCGCCTTTTTCAATCGAGGTGTACTTTTTTTAGTGCACCTAAAATTATATCCATCTACTGTTTACGTGTATTATAAATACGTATGGAATGGCACAAAACAATGTCAGG